>CCAG010004199.1:0-40694 GCA_001077435.1 Glossina morsitans morsitans | reverse complement strand
CAGCAAGTACGTACGGCTAAAATTGAGTACTACTCAAATAAGTTTCAACACTGCACCGACAGCAAAGCCAGTTGGAATTACATAAAAGAATTAGGTATTGGTAAAAAATACACGGAAACGTCATCTGATGTTGACATCGAGGCCCTAAATACACAATTTGCAAAACCTACAACTTAGCCAGCAAATTGTGAACACTATACCAACCTCCAAGTGAATCGCTACTATCCATATCTCAACTTTAGTTGTGTTGACGAGGCTGACGTTCTAGAAAGCTTATTATCCATTAAGTCAAATGCCACCGGTTATGACGGTATTGAACCGAAATTTATCAAACTACTCTTACCAAAAACCTTAAGCGTCTTAACCAATGTCTTTAGTAACATTCTAGTCGGCTCCTCTTTCCCCACCTGCTGGAAAGTAGCGAAAATTATCCCAATTGCTAAATCAAATGGCGACTTCCGTCCAATTGCAATATTATCATTCCTATCTAAAGTCTTTGAGCGTCTCCTGCATAGACAGATCACTTTTCATCTTATGCGCTATAATTTATTGTCCAATACTCAGTCTGGTTTTCGTTCCAATAGATCGTGTACAACCGCTCTTATAAAAGTGACCGAGGACCTTCGGTCTTCCTTAGATAATAAAATGATTTCAATACTGATCCTACTAGATCACAGTAAAGCCTTTGATACAGTCAATCATACAGTACTAGTGCAGAAACTGGAAAAATTTTTTAATTTCTCAAGGCAAGCTAGTAATCTTATTAAAAGCTAACTGCAATGCCGTTCGTAGTACGTCGTACTTGGTAAGAACAAGTCAAATAATGAGAAATTAAAAGTTGGAGTCCCTCAGGGGTCCATACTTGGACCCCTTCTTTTCTCACTTATATCAATGACCTATCCAATGATCTTAAATGGTGCAAAATTCATATGTATGCTGACGATATACAAGTGTATAACAGTTGTAATCCTGGGGAGCTTAGTCAATGTATCATGAAAGTCAATGCTGATCTGTCTAGCATACATTGCTGGGCTCAGATCAATGGTTTAACTATAAATCCACATAAGTCCAAATGTGTATTTATTCATAAGCGCAACTACGCAGTTGATACTAATATAAATATTAGATTTAATCAATCGGATATCGAAGTAGTAAACCAAACCAAAAATCTGGGAATATTTTTTAATAGCAATCTCTCCTGGAACAATCATATAGTTTCTTGTGTGGGCAAGGTCTACGGCATGCTACGTACCTTATGGCCGACTCAGTGATTAATACCGCTGAGAGTAAGGGTACTCTTGGCCAAAACGTACCTCATGCTAACTCTTCTTGTGAATTATTTGCCAATAGTGATCGACAGTCCAAAGTTAGGCTAAACAAAATCTTCAACACCATCATTAGATATGTTTATTGTCTCAAGAGGTATGACCGATTATCAGCCTTTAAAGACAGGTTGTATGGCATGTCTCTTGATGATCTTCTAAAGTGTCGTACTTTATGCCTATTACACAAAATTATCATGTACAAAGAGCCAGACTACTTATATAAAAAAATCAAATTCATCCAATCGCGCAGACGGAAGCATATCATACAATTGCAGCATAAATTGTCCATGTCTGAACATTACTTTTTTATATACGTCATCCGACTCTGGAACTCACTACCAAGCTGCATCCATAATATCGCCGACACTATGAGATTTTGTAAACAAATCTACTTGCATTTTGCAGTGGATAGAAATTTCAGTTACTAAATCTCCGAACAAAAATGGGTATGACTGTACAGTGCTCGTTACTACTACTATGTATATTATACTTGTACTACTACTACTACTACTACTACTACTACTGCTACTATTCATATATATGCTACTATGTATATCATAATTTATTTAATACGTATTACCTAAAATATTTTCTCTTAATCACCACATACATACTCTTTTTTTCTTTCTCTTTTTTTCTTCTATACTTTTGATAGCTTCTACATTGTAATCACGTCAATCTAACCTACTAGTATTAAGCAATCTGCTTGTTAGTAGGGCCCTAATAAATAAATAAATAAATAAATAAATAAATAAAAATATTCCAGAGATAACAACACATTCTACAATACTCTCGACTATAAAGCAACCCAATCCCGAGATTGCTGTCTCGATACCAAATAAAAAGTCATTAAGTCCCGAGACTATTGTCTCGATCTCCAACAAAATGACATTAAATCCTGACCCTATGACTTCCACATCAAAAAAGATCATGAAATGATTATTGATCAATATCTCTAGGCCAACATCTCAGATTTCTAAATTTATACATAAGTTACAATCTGACAAATATTCTTCCAAATCCAAATCTACTATTACCTCTCTGTCGTGATTTTCAGAACACTATTCTTAATCAGCGATTCTCCTGTGGTTCGCTTTCTAATTCACTTCCTGTCAGTAATTAAAATAATTCAACTCATCTACGTCTGTAGTAAACTCAAACACTTAGAACAATATCTTTGCTGAAAGATTTTCTGTGGCAACTCTTTCCGAAACTTTTCTTAAATTTCATAGTTCAATTTCAACCAAAAATTGCAACATGGTTAGATTCGATCGTAGCTCCAACACTCCTCATTGTGGTGGTATAGCGATCCTTATATCTAGCAAGTTTTCATTTTCCTATGTTTCTAGTTTTGCAAGCTGCGATTCCACCTAATTGTACTCTTTCAGACTATGCCTTTAACAATTTATTCACATTCAGGTTTGCTATGTCCGCGTTAATATGTGGAGATTTTAATGCTCACGACGTGTGTTGGGCTAGTCGTTTATCCAACTAGCGAGGTAGATAAATTCAAGACCTTCTTGAATGTAGGCTTAGTCCCGGTGACGATGACCCTATTCACTTTAGTTCCGTCTCTTCCTGCATAGATCTCTCGATTTGTACACATAACATTAGTTCCCTAAGTACCTGGAACACTTTCAATGATACCCTAGGTACCTCTCATTACTTAACTGAAATTGGTTTTCACTTGCTTCCCACCGTCCGCAAAGTCTCACATTCGCGATTTCCAAAATATATCAAATCCTCGGTAACATATCAAGCACCATCCAACTCAATGACTCATCGGGCTGTTTCTTTGATAATTTCTTTATGTCTTTCACCAATGCTTTGAGCTGAAAGGTTTCTAAAAAATTTCACATTCCCAATTCCTGGTGGAAAGCCTCGTGCAAACAAGTTGCTGCCAAACTTAGACTTACTGCAAATATATGCAAAAGATCTCCTTCTAGGATAAGTTTCGGAGATCTAGCCGATGTTAGGAAGGAATACACGTATACTCTCAGACTGCAAAAACGTAAGAATTGGAAAAAAGTTTGTAAAAATATCAGTTTCACATCTTTGGCGTACTACATGACTTTGCAGCGGGATTATTTTTTCTCATTGCTCTATATCTGCAGAACTTTTTAATGACTTTTGTGACGAATTAGTTGGACCTTCTGTTCCGGTAATGTTCTTTGTAGGACATGGTGAACAACGCGATCATTTCTTCTTAAATAACATTTCCCTCTTTGAACTCCATAAAGGAATTAGTCTCTTTAAAGGCACATTTTCAAGCACAGACGGCATTCGTAATAGGCAAATTGTAGGCCAATTGTAGGTTGAGGTTACGTCGAAAGGCTTCTACAGAAAAATAAGAAACGAAGTCATTAGAATGAATGATTTATCTAGGGACGATTTGGAAGATATGAGAAGGTGATATGCAAAAAATACAACCGAGAAATAACTCTTTTTTCAATATTTTGCCGAACTGTGCAAAGTTGAGTTATTTTCAAGAAATCAAATGAGGGTAACAACTATAGCCAAAAAAGTTAATAAAGTTAATAAAAGTTACCATGCTAGTTAGACGCGACGGTGCCTATTATAACAAATATTTCAAACATTACAAACGTATTGAAAAACTGAAAGTAGGAAGCATCAATGAAAAGAAGATTCAGTGGCATACTTAATTTGTCTTCTATATCAATTCATATGGCAGATTTAAGTTTAGGTATTTGGCAATAGTTTTTCCAACGTTTTAAAAGTTTCTGTTTCGTATTTAAATGAAATGCTGAAATGAAATGAAATGGAAGCTACAGCTTTAGAAATGTTTAAGAAAAAGAGAAAAGGCACGGATGCAGGATATTTCAAAGTCGCAAACTATTTCACAGGATTTTAAATGTGATATGCGGAAGGAAATAGATTACATATACGACGACAGCAAGAGTGTTTCAACGTACAAAGATTCATTATTTTATAACTGTTCTAAAACTGATGAGAAAGTTAATAGTCCATCCGAAGGTTTCAATGTTAATAATTCGTTTCACTCACAAGATTTTATAGAATACTTTTTGAAGCGCTAACCGCCACATTTACCCATGTGGTCTTCTTTAATTTCTCATGGTCAAACTAATTATTTTGTTCGTTCTAATGGTGTCGTAAAACGTTCGTTATTTTATACAAACAGCGAAATTTAACAAGTGTTTTCTTTTAATGTTCTACCATGTAATATTAATATTTCGAAAAGTGGAAGTTAAAATAACACCATAAATAAAAAGCATTAAAAAGGAAACCTAATGAAAACAATTATTTACGTTTAATATTCTACCGTGAAAACTTCGATAACATTTTAGAAAAAATAAATTAAAAAAACCCAGGTCAAATAAATATCAAGGAATTCAGTTAAAAAATGGACGTTGGAACATATTATATTATTTTTTATAGCTTTAATTGTTTAACAATACATATTCAAGTTGTTTAGACAAAATATATATATTTTATTTTATTCTGCTTAGATTTTATGTAGTTCATTTTATTCAATATGTTTAGTTCAATTCGTTTAATTATAAATTTCAATATATTTTATATTATACGTGTTTATTTGTTTGTTTGTTTTTGCAGTTCTCTTAATTACTGATTAGTCAATTAGTGAATATTGCAATTCAAGCCATGCTATCTTTTATTTTATTTTTCCTTGTATGTTTGTTTACGTTGCATTTTTTGCCACATCATTTCAATTGTCCTATTTTGCATATTTAGCAGAAGCAACTGCCGGACATTGCAGATACAAATGAAAATTTATTTGTATGGTATTTTTGAATAATTCTTAACTACATTAAGTTAATTTTAATTTTAATCCCAAATGAAGTTTATTTTCGTTTATCAGATGTAATGAGACTTTCTGGTTAACTCATTTCCTGATCACTTCTATTTTTGCGCCTCTTGTTTACTAGTGCTGAGGGGCACCCAATGAAAGTGTGCACAGTTTTAATGCTTCATTTCAGCTGACCTATATCAACGAGCTATAGGATATTCTTCGAGCTCTACATGAGACCACATTCATTTGGTGACCCCGACGCGATCTTCAATCAAGTCGTTTGGGTTATACAGCAGGAATAAAACATCAGCATCTGTATTGAATTAGCCATTACAGACATACGAGCATTCAACAATCTGCAAAGGTTCATTTTGAAGATAGGCTTTAAAAAATAAACAAACAAATCTCTAATTCAGACGAAAACCATCATTAATCAAGATGACGTCAGCTTCAGATTTGCTCAAATTACGAAATGTTACTGGCGAAAGCTTACAACGCATTATACTCAACAATAAGACAGATTCCGTTGACAGGAAAAACAAGGCGTTCTATTTTCAAGAAAGGTACCAAAATCTCTCCAAGGAATGGGATGCATTTGACGACACAGATGGCAAGTTGCGCATACTTGTCCATGATTAGTCAAATATTGACTATTTCGGGAGTCAATATTATGAGCAAATACAGGTAGGTATTAACGCAAGAATACTTAGCCATATTCAAAAATAACGTCAAAGGCAGAATTAAATAAGCTTTATGAATTACAAACAAGTTGTAATCAGCTCGAGATGGAAAATAATGCAACAGCATTCAATCATAGCACACATGGATTAACCAATAAAATCAATGCTCGCATGGCAATATTGAAGAAGTTCATAGCCAGTCTTTCTGAAATGAGTCAGTATGAACATCAACGCTTCTACAAGATCCGAATTGACACCATAAACAAGTTATGGAATCAATTAGAGGACTTAAACGACAAATCATGGGAATAGTTTAAAAATCTCTTGAACAGTGGCCTAGATCAAGATGATCATGACCACCTCCAAGTTATGGTCATAACTAAGCTTCAAGAGATGAGCACCAGCCCATAAATTCATCATACACCAATTTCCAGTGCAGTGGCACTTCTAAATACATCCATCCACAAGTTTCATGGTGATTACAGCGAAGGAAGGCAATTTTACGATTTATTTCTCCACATGATCCACAACCAGCCAATACCCAATGTACAAAAGATGTGGTATCTCAAGGCCAATTTGTTAGGAGAAGCTGAAAGACTAATCAGCCACCTGCATACTGGTGGACAACTCTACAAGAACGATATAATGACAAGAGTTCTTGTACCAACATCGATTCAAAATATAATCAATGAGCTATTAACTACTTCCAATGCTGCAATCAAAAATCTTCATGACACGGCCAAATTAGCACTAAGCAACATGGGAATTCAAACAGAAACTTGAAGCCCCTTGTTACGGCAGATCTTAATTAAGGAGTTACACCGCAAACTGGACATTGGATTTGACCATTGTCTAAAACAACCTAAAGAGATACCCAGCATTGATAATCTGCTATGATTTTTGGAATTTCAGTTCCAAATAATGGACTCGATGAACCACAAGAAAAACCGCCACAACCTCCACACAAAACATTGCCGTCGACGGTACGCCCTGAACGAAAGGGTGATAAACGCAAATTTTGTAACATCGGGGTCAGAGCACTTTATCGCTGCATCAGATTCCTCCAGCTATCAGAAGCAGACAGATTGAAGCATGTTCAAACGCAAAAATTATGTTTTAATTGCTTCAAAGGAAATCATTCGTCCAAAAGCTGCACCCCAAGTTCTTGTAAAAATTGCGGCAACAAATTTTACGTATTGATACATCTACACTCAAGCACTAAATCAGATCCAGGACCAAAAAAAAAAATGCTGGCGCATCCTCTAAGCTTCAAGTTTAGCAAAACACCAGCTCGTCGACAACTAAGAACACATCCAACGCAGTTGTGACATTAGTAGCGAACGTATCATTGCCTCGTAAGGATTATGTCTTACTAGCAACTAGTTACAGTAAGAATAACTGCAGCTAATGGGTAATCAGCGAAGTTCCGATTTTGGAGGTTAGTTCACAAGAGAACTTAGTATCCGAACGCGTCAACAAAAGGTCGTCCATTTCAACATCAGAAGCATGGTTATGCATCGATGTTATTGGAAATGGACAAAGAAAATCCACAAAACGAGTGAATGTGCAACTCGCGTCAAGAAGTAATGATTACACAACAAGCATTTGTCCTCCCATCAATCATTCCGGTTCAACCAAATCAATAGTTCGATATTTCTCCATGGAAAACTCCAAGTCTGTATTTAGCCGATCCATACTTCAATCAACCTGGTAAGATAGATATTCTCCCAAATACAGAATATTACTTAAGTTTAATGCAAAATGGGAAGATGGTATGATCAGATAATCTACCAACTCTTTTAAATATATCTCCTGGTTAGATTATTAGTGACAAATTATCACAAAATCAAACTATAGCCAATGCTGCACCATGCGCAATCTCCATCACCGACGCAGAATCATAAGACATTGAGCTATTAACTAGGGTGACTGAACGATCTTCGAAAATGGACGATGATGATTCTTGTGATAAAGGTGTATCAAAAACCGAGCAATAATGCGAAATAATATAGTGAAGGCGGCTTATGGTTAAATTTACGTTCATGCAAGAATATGAGGAAATGGGGCATATGACACAAATCAACATCAATTTTGTCCTGAGTCCAAATTATTTCATCCCACATCATTGTGATGTGAGATAGCACAACAACAAAATTTCGTGTAGTCTTTGATGCATCATCCAAATTATCATCTGGCTATTTGCTCAATGATTTATTGTATATCAGTCCAGCAGTCCAAAGTGAACTGTTTTCAATACTTATCCGTTTCTGTTTACTCATATATGCCTTCACCACAGACATTGCGAAGGTGTATCGAAAAATTCTGTTACGTCCAAATGTCAGAAAATATCAGATAATTTTATGGA
The DNA here is from genome assembly GCA_001077435.1 of Glossina morsitans morsitans. Taxonomy (NCBI): domain Eukaryota; kingdom Metazoa; phylum Arthropoda; class Insecta; order Diptera; family Glossinidae; genus Glossina; species Glossina morsitans. The sequence goes on along the minus strand of CCAG010004199.1, from coordinate 32,534 downwards.
GAACAAACGCGTCGTCTCCTATGAAATATTATAACTCAATACAGTCACTCGTGGTGCATCATATCTTGTTACTAACTGTTTGCAGAAAATTGCGAAGAAACGCATTTAATAATCCATTGGGCGCTCAAATGCTTAAAAATAATTTCAAGCTACAGCAATTGAATCACAGCAACAATTACTACGCATATTAACAAAGCATGGATTTAATTGCTGCAAAAGGAAGGCAAACCATCCTCGATTGCTCGAAGATATTCCTCAAGATGATGGTGAAGCCAATTTTGGTCTCAATGATAACGAGAAGGAATCTATTGAGACCCTGCGACTTCCATGGCTACCCAAAGTTGATCACTTCTGCGTTAAGGTAAAGGTGGAATCAATAAGCCGTGCAACAAAGCGCAGTCTGACTTGGCAGGACTATTTAATCTGCTGGGACGTTTGGCTCCTGCTATAGTCAGAGAAAAATTGTTTATTCAAGAGTCATAGCAGCTAAAAATTACGCCGGGGTGAAGGTCTTCAAGAAGATTTGAACGACACAGCAAAAACGTTGAAACTTCCGCAATAACTTAATCTTAAGGTTCATCAACATATGTTAAAAGGCAATCTCCCATCATCTATCCAATTACACATTTTTGCCGATGCATACGAATAGGCGTTTGGAGTTGCAGCATACCTGCGAGGCATATTAAAAGATGCCACAATAATGACACGTTTAGTATGCGCTAAATCCCGAGTACCAAAATTCTAGAAACAAACCCCTTTCAACGTCAACTAGCATATCGATTACGCAAGGATAGGCAAATAAACAGTTTGTTCATTCGTCTATGGGCCGATTCTGCGATTGTATTATCACAGATAAATTCTCAGTCTTCATCATTGCAAACATTTGTTAGCAACATAATCTCACACATTCACACGCTAACTCTATAATGCGATGGCGATATGTATCGTCAAAGGACAACCCAGCAAATATCCTGTTAAGAGGCCTTTCAGTTAAAGCACTGCCAAAATGCGAATTATGGTTTTTGGGAGCATTATTTTTACATGGAAGCTAAGGATATTGGCCTATACATCCGTTACCACGTTTACACTTTCCCACAGATCTTGAGAGGAAGGAAAATGCAATTCTGATGTTAACCACCGCAATTAATTGTGATTTTGTGTATAAGATCAATCCATAGGGTTCATTTAGCAAATTACACCCAATAACTTCGTACATTCTTCGGTTTATTCGACTATCTTCTGACAACAACTCACCAAGGTTACATTTGTTGGCATCAACTACTGAACAACTCGAAGCGAGCAAACTTCTGAATCATCAAGAAATTGGAAAACAAAGTGCGATTTGTTGCTTATTTCCTTTCTTTGACGACAAAGGAATCATTCGGGTCGGTGGACGATTAGAAGAATGAAGTCTACCGCATAACTCAAAACATACGATGCTTGCCTACAATGACACGCTAAAGCACTTTTATTTAAGTTAGTCCACAATGAAAAAAACATTGTAACCCACAAGCATTACTAGGTATCATAAGGCAAATATTTTAACCAATAAAGGGAAAACTTACTGCAAGAGCAGCTGTGCAAAGGTGCATACATTCTAACAAGGTTCGCCCTAAATTACGTCAACAAATAAGAGGAAATATTTCTTGAATAAGAATTACACCTGCAAGACCATTCATATATACAGGTGTTGATTATTTTGGACCATTGTGGACCCACTACAAAATTAGAGGAATGAAGCCTACAAATGCATATGTAGCAGTATTTTGTTGTTTTGCTACAAGAGCCACTTTGAACTTATGAATGACTTATCAACTAATGCTTTTATAGAAGCATTCACCATAATGTTTCTATAGGAATTTCATCAGTCCTTGAGGGCCTTGTCGAAATATTTACAACGGCAATGCAACTAATTTTGTTGGAGCCAGTAATAAATTAGCAGAAGTATGTCAACATGCAGTTCAAAAGGAATACAATTCCACTTCATCCCACCCAGGGCACCTCATTTCAGAGGATTGTGGGAAGCAGTAGTAAAATCAGCAAAACATTTTCTAACTCGTAATCTTGGTAATGCTACAAAGAATCAGAAACTGTCATCATCGAAATTGAAGCAACGTTGAGCTCTTGTCCATTAACACCAATGTGTAATGATCCATGGACATTTATTAATTGGTGAAGCACTCACAGCTCAGGTGGACAGTACAGCCAGCTCAAGGAAACTATCACTTCGGTCAAGATGGTCCTCCGAATATTTACATGAGCTAACAGAGACAAAACGGAAGAAGTCATTTCCCAATATCAAAATAGCGGTTATTAAATCATGGTTATTAGCAAGGAAGATAACACTTGTACTATAAAATTACCATTAGGTCGTCGAAAACCTCTCTCCAAGAAATAATGGATCAATCCGAGTTGCAGACGTAAAAACGATATCTGGAATTCTCAAATGTCCAACACATTCCGTTGCACTATTCTCTATTGATGATAACCCAGAACCTACTTCAAACGAAACACAATACAGTTCAGAAGAAAATGTTGAACCTGAACACAAAAGAATGAAATTCCCGGCAAGTAATTTAGTCCTCACGCTTCTGGCAATGTTATTAATATTTCCACTCGCATTATGTAACCCAGCAAACAATCAAATATTTGTATCAAAATTGGGCATCCATTTTGAAGAAGTTGGATGAACAGTCATTTATTCAGTGGAACTTATTAGTCTACTACGATCTGTCAACCTACTGAACTGATTCAGCGCTGCTCATTAATCCAATTGATTCTTTGCGACAACCTTGTAAGAAAATGGGATCAAGTATATCATATCACAACATGATAGCACACTTCACATCATATGACGCAGGTTTGAATCTAGACAATAGACAATAGACTCCTACACAAAACTCGAGCCAAAAGAGACGCCATAGATTTCATCAGAAATATCGCGCATTCGGAATACTTGATTCTGAATATGCTAACAAGATGTCTTCAATAATCACAAATCTTCAAGAAAGTGACTCCTTTATATTAGCACTTTTAAGAGATCAAACATCATTTGTCATCTCTGCTATGAATTTACTAAGGCAAGGACTTACATCCACAAAATTCAACGTTGATCACCTGTAATCACAAATAAACGCGATTAATAGAGATGGCCAAATATTGCACAACGAACTTTATCAAATCAAGGTGACTCAACTATTCAACGCAGGAATCATGCAATTTTCTTCCTTGGAGCCAAACTACGGAAAATACAGGCACGTATTTTAGACACCTTCATTGACACTCATCATGGAAGAATCAATCTGTTACTATTAACATCAATACAACTGCAAACGAAATAAGGCATATCGAGGCACACTTATCGCAATCTTTGGAATTACCTGCAGCTGAGGATGATTTGTTGCAATTCTACAAATTAATGAAAATAAAGGGTGATCTTACTCATCATTGTACAATATTTAACATCACTCTGTCATTGATAGACCATCACAAATTTATGTTGTATGATTTAACTCCAGTTGCTAATTGCATAAACAACACCATGGTGCCTATCGACATATGCAGTCCAATTCTAGCTATAAACATAAATCAAAGACGTTATTTCTTGATTTCTGCACCACAACTCAAGACATGCGATATGATCATCTATAGTAATTTCATTTGCCACAACATTCAATTGCGATACAATTTCGATGCTGCAGTAGGCTCTTGTGAAATCAACTTGTTCAGCAATGGACCTACATCAAATTGCTAAGTGAAGGCATTATCAACAAATGTCACCTGAGTACCTCTATCTAGCAATAATCAATGGACCTATTCCACTCTTTCATCCCCACAAGCAACAGCTGTGTGTCAAAACGAATTTTTCCTAACAAATTTGAACGGGTCTGACTATTAATCAACACTGCAGTCTCAAACGCAATCACATCCTTGTAACAGGTCATCATCTGGTCCCAAGAAAATTTTCATTTTCCTGCACAAGTATTAGAGAACTCCCAAATTTACCAAATCAAGAGTTTGTGAAACATGAAGGCAATCATACATTAATGTCTATTCAAGATGCCAAAATTTAACATAATTTCACGTATACCGCATTAATCATCGGCCTAGCCGCTATCATCATTGTTCTTATGTCTGTATCTATTTTAGGAATCTGCTCAAACAGCCACTACTTCAAGCCATGATCTACCCAACCAGAACGACCAAGCATATAGCAATGAATCAACCCATGCCTTCTCCTCGACAGAAGTTTACTATACATATTTAATTAATTTTCATTGACCCCTGGTCAATGTATATATTTACGTCAATTTTCATATTTTTAATTAATATATATATGGTTGTTCTTAATTGTGTGTGTATGTTTGCATTTTGCTTCTGTTGTTTCGCATTATACAGGGTACTGACCTTATTCAATAACCTTTTCTAGCTGCAAAATGCAATCCAAGGCATTCGAAGTGTGGCGTTGCCCTTTGTGGTCCTTCAATTACATTTTCTGCTCGTATTGCAATTTAATTGGCACATCTGAATAAAATAGTTTTGTTGAATAATGCAAATATAAACCAAAATTAATTTGTGTGATATTTACACCATAATTCTTGTTTAACTAAATTTTAGTTTTTAATTCCCAATAAAGTCTACACTGCTTATCGGTTGCAAAGTCAAAATTCGTTTATTTGGAATTCCCTGATTGTTTTATGTCTCTTAGTTACAAGTGCTGAGGAGTACCTCTTAAAAAGTTGTTTCTCCATGAGATCACGTTCAGTAAGTAAGTTTCTACAATTTGGAAAATAATGATTTAAAAACCTTTTGTGTAGCCCGGCAATGATTTATATTCATTTGCATACATTTCAAAGCTGTTTATTGTTATTACTGCCGCGTGTGTTTACCGGGTAATTTCTGAAGGCCAGTGGATGGTCATGAGGCTTACCTTGTTTTTTGCAGATCGCACAACACGAGCCCTTAGTGCAGTCTCTTGCTCGGTGGCCTTCTTCCCTGCATTTTAGACAGCACTTTTCTATCTTTGTTTCCTTTGCGGCTTCTAGCGATGTGGCCTTCTTCGAAGCATCTATAGTATTCCAGCACTGCAGATTTTTCTCTGATCCTGCTTAATATCCAACCAAGTTTCATTTTCCCGGCTTCATCCGCTGAAGTCAAATGAATTTTCACCTTTCTTTATCATCAGCACCTTCTCCTGTAGGATCGGCGGTGAGGAGTGACTTCTCTTCTTTGTTTGCTTTTCACTCAATTGCTTGTGAGCGTTGGATTCGAGTATTTCTTTTAAACGGATCGGGTATCACTTCCGGACTTTCTTGCATGGCCGCTTGTACGCCTTGAGGTGTCCCTTTTTTCCGGTTTTGGCCGGAATGCTTTTTCGTATTAGTGTTTGACTGTGTAAACTTGTATGTAGTTATGGTTTATATACCGGTTTACTTGTATATATCTACTTGTGTGTCTATGTGTTTATAAAGGCAGCTTATTTATTTACGGTCGTCCTAAGTTATACTACTCTAAGCGAATCCTTGCAAAAAAGTCTGTGCTATTGCTTGATATTTTAAAATTTTCCCGCAAATGCACAGGGTTGCTTAATAGCAGCAATAGTTGGTCCTTCTGTGATTTAATCACTTTCTCTTGTTTATTTACTTGAATGCCACTGAACGACTCCCGAACAAACACGAAAGCGAGTAAACCCCAGAGAAGAAAAAAGAAAACGAAAGGAAAAAAAAGAAAACTAAATCTGCACTTTCACACTGTAGTGTTATGTCCAATTAAAAACGATCAAATGGACTTGTCGCACTCTTTAATACCGTTTTCCTTGCTTTCCATCAAAAAAAAACTTTCACATGGAGTAATTTTTCAACCGCAATCGACTGTGATAAAAACGGGGCACTCAACAACACGCTGCGAAATCATAACGATTTTCCTATTCGCACTATGCTAGAAATATTTGTGTGCGGTTGTGCGTGCGTTTGCTTAAACAATTATAATAAGGCGCATTAGCAATGGAATTGCTTGGCCGTTAACTTTTAGTGTTTTGATGTGAATATATTTTAATAGACAAATTTTGAGTTTTTTGAAGAATTACTATCATTTTTCTATACATCTAGCTATTTAATGCCAAAGAATTGTTGTTACAATTATTCTTCCTGATTTCTACTGTACATATTTTTCTTATTTATTGGCCAACTGTATGCAATTTTCCACACCACGCCGGAGGTATTGCACTACTAATTATTTTAAATGGCTGCTTCTTCCTTGAAAATATTTGTGGTCCTCAGCGCTACGCACGTCTATAATATCCTAAAGATATTCGTAATGTGTCAGGCTCAAATATTTTGGCGTATGATTTTACATTTGTAGAGAGGATGTTAAGAAATTAATCACTCAGGCTATCTTAAAAACAAACCGAAAAATTTTTTCTGGGGTTCATTATGGACGATGACTGTGAAAAACATCTCTTCACTTATTTAGGGTGTTTCATTTAGCTGTTGATTCTTAAGAATGCAAAATTCTTGTCAGACGGTTTTTCAGTTGATGACAGGACGAACAAATGTCAGAAAATATAAAAAATGAATCTAGGGATATATATGTATATACATTTATTTTTAGGTTTCTTACCATTGCAAAATTAACCTATTATTTTTTCAGATAATTTCTTTTTAACTATCGTTCGATTGAAAAATTCAAAACCTCTTTTATTCAACAAATGCTTCAACAAATTTCAGTAAAAATATTCTATGAAGAAATACGAAGATATTTTTTATAATTTAAAAAATTAAAAAAAGTATCAAGCCGATCAATAGTATTCCTTACTAGGTGCCTGCCTTCTAACAAGTTCAACCTATTCCTTTCGAATTTCCCGCTTTAAAAACAAACGAATCAAACATCTGCCGAATAAAGTATGTAAGCTTTTAGTACAAACTATGCGAAGATGCAAAAATGCTCGCAGGAAATCTTTGCAGCATCTTCAAGAAGATAAGAAAATATTGCGGCGAAAATAAAAATTTCTTCTATGTATGTGATAACCAGTAAACATAAGTTCTCTTAATGAAATTAGCACTCTTCCTAAATTCGGTTGGGGAACTTTAACATCGTAGATGAATATTATTTCTTCAGTTATTACAAATTAGGCGAAGGCATAGTATTGCGATATTACGCTGGACAATTTACACGGAAAAAGCAATTGTGGAAGTCAGGAATTACGCCTAATTGTGGGATATACGATAAACGCATATATACGCAAAGCAGTTAATTGTCAGACATCCCTATCACTCATGGGGAAAACCCCAACTTTAGTTGCAAAGAATTCCAGTGACAAAAAGAAAAAAAAATAAGCGTCTCTGGCGGTTCTAATTAGAGAAAGCAAACAGCTTAAAAATAACTTGGATTATTCGACCGAAAACATATATATGTACGCAGAAAATATTAGGAAATTGGCGAAGTGTTTGATATATAAGATATTCAAATCATGAAATAGAATTTGCCACAAATTATGTGAGACCAAATTCTTGAAATGACAATAAAAAAAAAATAAATAAAAGCGATTAAATACATAAAATCAAAAATTGAAGATTTTATTAATTACCACCAAACATTGTTTTTTTTATCACGACATATAACGATAACGGTATAACGATAACACAACTCATGCGCAAGTGTACACAAGTATTTCTACTACAGCGCTATAAGTTCAACTGTCTTTAGGATATAATAATATCGGAGGGTCTAGAACTGCATTAAGGAAAGTCAAAGCTACAATGGTCACATCCGTCATATAGTACGCAGGCCCAGTCTGATTTGAGCTCTCAATTGAATTCATCGTACAGGAAGATGGTGAGGATATACTGCTTCAGTGCGCTTACGGAGATATACCTACATCGGAAGGAGCGGTTGCGATTGGTATCCTGGCGTATGAGATGAGATGAATGTATGAAAAGAAGTAGAGAGGTTGGGAGCAAAGGACCGTCATCAAGAAGGAGGAGCGCTGGACTTCATTGAACAGATGGCCAGCGAGATGAGAAAGTGAGTCAAAAGGTAAATGTGCGTTCTTGCTCTCTTAACGCAGCGCAATGGACCGGAAGGCAGCGTGACTAGGAAGCTTCTACCTTAAGCAATTCCTGACTATTCATGATTGCTTCCGCAATTATGTAAACAGATTCGGACATGACAGTTCATGAGCCTGGCTGCGCTGGGTGGACATGGAAGAAGTTCAGGAGCATGTGTTGTTCAATTACGTAAAATTTATGGCGCGTCATCAACCTAGATAGGGTCCCCACAGAATACTAGCAAAAGGCGCAAGGAAGCAACCACTTATGCTCTCTTACCCTTCTTGAAGGACGCATTACATTAAACTTTGAGCCTTTTCGAGTAGACACTTCGAGAGTCCTACAAAGATGTTAGGACGAAGAAAAAATGATAATCTTTAAAACATCTTGAAAGCATCTGTTTGGAAGATTTTCATTAGGGCACAGCATTCCATTACCTTAGTCGGCTGAATTGGCAACTCTGCTCATACTTGCTCGCATGTTCGAAACTAACAGTTTGTCCTGGTCGCGTAAAGAGTGGAACCGAAAAAGGTTCAACTTGCTCAAGCTGCTTTCGCAGACAAAAGACGATTGGAGGACGAGTTGTAAACGTTTTCGTTATATGTGCAACATGTTTGAAGATCTGAGCAAAGCCTTTGAAGGGTATGCGCGCCTTGATGAGGTGTCAACAATATTGAGTAATGGTGCTTTTGACTTCGTTCACGTCGACAATATCGTTGTAGAGTCCAATGTCTCCTTGCAACATTTTCCCGAACTAACTTTATCCACATCTACAACTGGCACCTCGACCACCAATGTCTGGGTAATCGTTGGCTGTTCAGGTTTCGGTCAATGCTATAATTTCTGACAGTAAGGTGAACAAGTTACTGAACTCTAGTTCTACTATTCAGATTGACTCAACATCTGACAAGTCATCGAGCGAACACTCTTCGTATGCAGTGTTCAGTGCCGTTCTGTTCTACGTGCTTAATGTTGCCAGTAATTTCAGAAGCGTGGATGGCTTATCTGAGCCCTCCAATACTGTTTATGAAGCTCAGATTTTACATTGTTTTGATAATATAAACGCTAACTGTCGACGTATCAGCGAGAGTTAAAGTAACACAAAGCAACAGCGTCGTGAACACACTACTGCGGTATTTCCTCCTGCAGGACTGAAATTCGTGGTAATTCTGGCACGAAAAGCTTTATTTGTTTCGCGATTCACGTTTAATACAACAGACGAGATGATTCAATGCTTTACTAAGTCAAAAATTACGGATCAAAGGGGCTAGTATATTTAAAAATAATACTTCTAGTCTTAGACAACTTGTATCGTTTAAAACCCTTATCCCGACATTTCTCCACCCACGTATCTTCGACAGAAAATTTTAACCTGACAAAGTTGTTATTAAGGACTTTGCACTTCGGCGGTATGCCAGAATAGCGTGTTCGTGCACTGCAGATAATTTTGCTCCTGGCAAGATGGATAATTCTGCTTCAAAATATTAGTTGACTTTTTGTCTGTATGTAATCAAAATGTCGACGAACTTGATATTAAACTTAAATACGTGTGTTTTGGGTCTCATAATTTTGAATATTGAGTTATTGTATTTACAGGAACTTATAAATGCAATGCTAAACAAACCAAGTGTTCAGGACACAGAAGTGTTGTCTTCGGAATATCAAATGTGTAGGCGTGGCAGTTAAAGTAAGATTAAGGGTGGAATTTTAATTGCTGTCGAAAATTCTCCCCCGTCTCATCGGTTGTTATCGTTAATGGTTGAATCGTATAGACCAGAGAAAAACAGAACAACAAAATTATAGCGCTAATACACCGATGTGTACTTTTATTGAATATATGTTACGATCGCACGCACATAATAGTGCTCACTTCAGGTTTTTTCGCCTTCTTGCACGCTCAACGTTTGTTTACGTATAATGTCTATTAAATTTTTCGGTGCAAAACAAATAAAATGGAAGAGATAAAGAGAAAACAAACAAGTGGCAGCATTCAACAGAATGACGATATCGATAAGAATGCGTGTGTGTTTTCAAATATCATACAAACGAATGCAACAAAGATGACAAACAAGTACTAATGATCGTTATCTACGAATTAGTGGTGTAAATAATAAATATATAAAAATAAAAACACTTGAAATCGACAGCGCAAGATTCTAAGATAAACGAAAAGAGACAAGGATATCATTAAGTTAGAAAATAACGATATGCTGTCTGATTTATATGTAAATGATGGCAACTTTCAATTATGGTCATCATAGTTAATGAGCATTGAAGTGGCTTAAAATCTTGATGACAACACTGTGCTTGCAATTATTTGAAATAAACGTAAAGGGTAAGCAATAAAATGGCTACATTCTCTTTCAAATTTAATGGTAGTGGTAGTTGAAAAGTTTCCAGATGATAAAAAATTATTCCTTGAGGCTCGCTCACGTCGTTTGATGTTAAAGGCAAAAACTATGACAAACTTGTATGCTAGGGAAAAAGAAACGAAAGAAAGGAATGCTGTTAGATAATAAGAAAATGTATGGGTTTAGATTAGGTGGGATTGTCAAGCAATATTAGTCAATAAGATGTACTGAAATAAAAGTTTGCGTTGTTTAACTTAAACAATTGTGCCTGCGTGTTCTTATTTCAAAAATTAATAATAAAGAATCGAAATACACAAAACAATTCCTACATTTGAACAAAAAATTGAATTCGTTGCGAAAGTAATTAAAACGAAAACCTTATGAAAATAATCTACATTTAATATTTTACTGTGCAAATTTCGATAAAATCTAAAAAAAATAAATAAAAGAATGTCAGCACTTCAGAAATTATATATCATTTGATTTCTTCACTAAATTAATCGTTTCTCCGCCAAAATGTTCTTTCAATAACTGAATAAAAATAAATATTAGTTAATTCCTCGAAAAAATGGACGTTGAAACATAAATAAGCTTCTATCATTCTGAAAATGTAGATCTAAGAAGAAAGTTTTTTAGCGCAGAATTCACATTTATGTTAAGCTCGTTGAAAATTACCAAAATAGAGGGAGAAAAGTCTATAAAATATGGAACACATAAAATTTATTGCAAATGCATTAAAACAGCTTAGAAGGTTTCATCATTTGTAAGGAAAATTTGAATAGTTTGACTTACCGAGTTTTATAGAAACGTCAAAACGTTCGTTTCAATCTAATATAATATTGAAGATGATATATATAGGCTAAAATCCGTTATACTGCGGTTAAATATAAATAGCGAAACTTGACAAGTGTGTTTTTTTAATATCCCACCTTACAATTTAAATATTTCGAAAAGTGGAATATACATGAAGACAACATCAACGTAACTAGTTTCGAATATGTGGGTATTTAGGGTAAAAAGAACTACTTTCTCCATGCACCAGCAAATTTATCAATTTGAAGCAAAAAAAATGTTACGTCTCCCTTAGCTACTCGTCAATAAGGGTAAAAAGTTTTTCCCCAAATGTTTCACATTTCGAGTTTAATCCAAACTCAAGCGAGTTACTAATTCTTCTTTTTTCGGCAGAACAAACGAGCAAAGAGGACGAAGAATTTAAAAACCATAGAAATTTTAGTAAAATAGTCTGAATCTCAGGAGAGACCTTGACAACTCTTCTTAATCAAAGAAGAAATTGGTTAGTAGGAGATGTTAAACTACACTTTAATTAAAATATGGTAAAAAATGGCGAAAATTATTCAAATAATTTAATTTTTTGTGGGTAATTGATATTTAACGTGAAGTTTGACAAATAATTGAATCCGTTTGATGTTTTTTTTTTCAATACATATGTGCTTCCTGAACTGCATTCGTAAGGTCTCAGTCATCTATTTTTTTTTTTTGCAAGCGATTTGTAGCAGATCTAGTACGAATCCCAAAACTGTTGTTCTTTCCTTAACGATCTCAGGCGCTGTTAAGTTATTTGTTGTACTCGGCATTCGTTGCTGGAGCAATCTTTCATTAAATCTCAGACTTCTTAACCCGGGGATTAGTGGCTTTAAGCAAACACTATTTATTTATTTTATTTATTTAATGACACTTATGTAACCCCGAAGCTATTAAGGCCTACTATAATAGATTACAATGTCTATCTTAGGTACAATAATAAAGTGCAATAATACAATACAGTTACTTTGAATAAACTATAAGTAGATGTTGGCAATGGTCTCTTATTTATAATGGGTTTTCTCTATCTTTGCAAGCATTTTAACAGATTTAGAAGTTTAATTACTTAAGTATAATTTAAATGTGAAAGCACTCGCACATTGTGAACTATTTAAACTACGTAAGGATGAGCTTTGTAGTTGTGAAATAAATAAATAAATTGAAATTGAAAGAGTAAAAAGTCGGATATTTGGCTGTTCGAGTTGCTAACAATTGCATTACTCCCGGTATTTCGCTTGGTCTACAAATTCCTATGGAAAATACAACGATTATGACTGTTCATGTCAAGAGAATCCTTGGTGTGTGACAATCACACAACGAACCTAATACAATTTTGTGGCCCTTTATAGAACAGCTATAACCTTTTTTTAAAAAATTGGAAAATAAATTCTTTTATAAGTAAAATGAATGTATTGTTAGAGACGATGAAAATTGCAATATTGCAAAGAGACAACTGGTCATGTGGATATCACATTTAAAACTTCGTTGAAGAAAGATTAGTGAAAAATACTGAAGGGTCTAATTTTCTTTCTAGTAAGTATAAATTGAAATTTATGGACAATGATTTTAAAATATTCAGACAATCTTAACTATATTTGCTTATATTTTCAAGACAAGTTAAAGACAAACTTAACCCATTCATTGCCAGGCAAATTTAGAGCGTGTTACCCTGGACGCTGGTTTTGTTTTATGGAAATTTTACAAAATATAATAATATTGACCTACTGATATAATATTGTAGTGGCAATTACAGTAATTTTTATTGGATAATAAAACCACTACGAGAAAACTCGTAGCTGGCGTCATTAAATAAGATTCCTATGCTCAGTGCCACTTACGAGGTATCTCGTAGTGTTTTTTTTTCAATAAAAATCTTCATACACAAAGAGATTTTACTTTTGTTTTGTTCGATTTCACAAGCCCGTCGCCTAATTTTATCTGGCGGTAGGCAATAATACAGATGAGTAATGATCCTCATAGGAAAAAACCTATAAGGCAACGGTGGTTACAAGAGTTGTAAAGTAATGAAAATGGGCTGACAAGTAATAATTAGCAGACAAATAAATAATTATCACTAAATACAAAATGTTTGCTGAGAGCAATGAACAGACGTGATTACAAACGATTGGGGGAATATTTGTGTATCTTGCGGGGGCCATATTCAAGAAGCATAATGAAAAAATAAATACATAAATAAAAACAAAGTAAAAAACAAGATTGAACTACTTGGCTTCCAGGATAAACAGAATTTTCAGTATAAACACATATATTCATTTATTGTTTATTCGTCGACGTGAGCGCACGTTTTGAATTTCTGTGCGTAAAGTTCTGATAAATATCGGTATTTCGAATTAATATATGTTTAAATAATATCATACTATATATAGAAATACTAATATTGGATATAGGTTATTGAAGTTCAGCGATTAATTAATTAAATGAAATGATTTAATTCGATTGTACAATTTAACAGCTGAAATATGGTTTTACGTGTACTGTGTAAAGATCTAATTGAGAGATCAATCATATTATAAGCAAGGACTAAGCCGCGCGCAGGGTGTACGAGCTGAATACGTTTGAGACAACGGGACTTATCACAATACATTGTTAATAACTAGCGACTGATAACGGGTGCTATACTTGCATATCATGAGGATAATAAGCGGAACGTATTTAACGCAACATTAAGAAATGGTTTATTCTGTCTCTGTATGCTTACTTGAATGTCTTACTACAATAAGTGCTAAACGTTAACAACTTTGGAATGATAACTAGCGGTTAACACGCATTTTATATGGAGAGAGTGATTATACTGTAAATAACGTGATTTAGTGTACAAATCTATATTTTGAGCAATTGGAGTTTACTTGTTGGATCGAATTATAGTAATAGTGAAAAGTTGCGAGCAAATTCTAGCATTTGACTTTTCCGGCTTGATGGAGTTTTATTGTACTGCGAGAACATTCTTTTTCTACTTCAAATATTACATTTGCTCCCCCATCAGTTCTCTTGAACTCCTTCAATACTTTTATGAGTAACATTAATTTGGGTCCGGTTGTGAGTAGTAGCTCCCCAAATAATTGTCCTGCCCGTAACTACTCTGAGCTGGCCCTGTGCATGTTCTACTAAATTCGATAAATTTAAAACTGTTATGACGGATAAATTTGATTTAATGGCTATCTCTGAAACTTGGTTGAAATCTCATGTTTCTAGCCGCTCGCTTCATATTCTGGGCTATATACTTAAAAATAACAGGCTAAATATTCGAGAAGGCAGTGTGTGTCTATATATCTAGTGTGATTAAGTTTAAGCTAATTTTAAAATGTTTGGTACCGGGGGTTTATGAGTCACTATTTATTGAGTTTGGTGATGTTGATATTAGGATTCTTTTTGGTGTTATCTGATTGGGTTGAGTTTTCTTCCTATATAGTGAACTTTAACTCGTCTTCTTCTTTTAGGATTGCGAATATTGAGTTATAGTCGGTATTCTTAAGTTTTTTGAGCGAATCGCTATTCACCTTTATCCCGGTTGACAGGAAGAAAATCCCAACCGGTATTGATGATTGGATGAAATTAACGCGTATCAGACTTGCAATGTTCCTATGAGATTTGACTTACTTGACATTTCGAACCCTTAAATTTGAGGAAAGTTATTGTCGTTACCACAATAAAGCTAAGAACACCACTCACAGGGAAAGGAAGAGATACTTTTTTAACTTATTTTCTGGAATCGATCCTTCAGCTACATGAAGAGTTTTGAAGAATTATTGCTACTGTAACGTGAATGGCTCTCTATGTAACCTTAGTGTTAACGAGGTGAAGAATCATTTTATCGATACTGTACACCCTGACATACCTGATGCTTCTGGCTCTTCTACATCCGAGATATCTTATGGGGTTTTCTCATCTGATGTAGAACTACTTGCAGCCTTGTATAAAATTATGTCTAACTCCATTGAGAATTATGGAATCTCCATCTTCTTTATTAAGCTTACTTTGCCGTACATTTCTCGACTCTTGATTTGTCATATTAACTCTATCTAGACTCAATGACTGTAACTTGCAAGAGTGCGTGTGTTGTTCCTACTTCCAAGCTGTTAATGTTTTGGATGATTGCAGAACTATTTCTATTCTCCCAGCAGTGGCTAATGTTGTTGAACACCTCTTTAAAGACCAGATACTCTCCTATGTTCAGAGTCTCATTTCACATTCGCAATATGCATTTCGTCGTGGACACAATACCATCAGCTAACTAATAAACTTAACTGATACGATTAGTTGCGAATGATATCTTTCTGGTATGTAGTACTGACCGTAGGAATTCTGATATTCTTGAATCGAACATTCGTTATATTCTTAGGCAACTTTTTGAATGATCACAGGTAAACTCTCTACTTATAAACCCGTCTAAATCCAAGGCTATGCTTTTTGGTAGTATGAATTAGTATCCATCGTATGCCAATATCCTTGTTGGTGATTCTAGAATATCGATTGTTGACTTACATAAGTGCCTGGGCATTACCTCACCTTTGAGAAACATATTGATTTCATGCATGGCAATTCTTTTCTTGTTCGAGTTGCGCGTAGCTGGAATTACTTACCACTTGACCTATGTATATTCTCCCACTCTAATAATGCCTTTCGGGTGAAACTACAGCAGCATATTTCCACTTTGGAATAGTCTATGCTCTTATTGTCTATCATCACTTACTATTTGTCTGAGCGTTATTGAATTAGCTTTGAGTTAGAATTAGCATTCCACCGCACTCATTACATCGATCTTTACTGCTGATAGCATCTCAACATTTGGAGTGGCTATATGTTTTAATTGCTACTACCTTGGGACTACTTCTAAATTGTTGCTGTCTTGATGTATTTAATTTGTTTATTTATGGCTATGGAGTTATTGTAACCTATAGGTGAATTGAACTTGTGGAGTCTCCTGTAGCTGCTATGTATTATTGCTTATGAAATTGTAGTAATAATCTTTACTTTAATCGTAATCTTGGAATATACCTGACACTTAAACTTCCTTATCGTGTATTTTATCGTTTACGGCAATACACTTAAATTAGCCCTTCAAGGGCTTGTGTATTGGATATTTTATTAAATAAATAAATAAATATTAGAGATGAGCAAAGTATGAACTTAATGAGATAGATTTTGTGAAAATAAAAGGTCGTATCTACTCGTATTATCAAACAAACACAGTGCTTAATTAAATAAGTGGAGATATTTAGAAAGTGGCGCATTAACCTCATAGACATATGTAAATTTAAAATTTTGAGTGAAAACCGCGAAAATAAATAACTTATTTTTCCAACCCAGAATAATGGATGGTGAAAAAGTCTCTGAGAACGATAGCGGCATTTTTAGGTGGGAAGTGATAAGTGAGAAACCGAGTCCAGTTTTGAAAATGGCGATGACCCGCCAAACCACTTCGAAGAATTCAATCAACTTCACCGAGCGAGCAGTTTCATAGTGCTGCCCGTGAAGCATCACAAAGCGCAGCATACCAAGATGATGCAGATACATGGGCAACCGATAAAAGAGATCCGCCGCAGTTGCAATTTAGAGTAAATCCTGGGTTGATAATTCCCGACGATGTAAAATCGTCAGGAGATCTCTTCGATCTTCTTGTGGCTGTGAATGTTTTTTTAAGAAAATTCGTCGAGAAACCAATCTCTATGCTGCTCAACAAATTGCAAACTCTCCAGTATTGCGATCCTGCCAGCTACAAGATTGAAAGCATACTAGCGCCAAAGAATTTCGGGTGCTCTTTGAATTACTTACGCACACCGGTACACTCTCTAGGGTAATGAAAATTGTAAAAAATGTAATACATTGAAGTATAAAATTGAGGTACGAATAAGTAATATACAAAACAAGATTGTGAGAAGACGCAGTTTTATTTATTTATATATAGACACAGTTGCGATCCAGTATTGTACCTGCAATCCTAGTGGTCGGAACCGTGAGCAGTATTAGTTCCTCTTAAGTATTTATATAAGTATAGTACAAAGAATGAAAGTTGACGTAATGTGATAACAAAAAGATTATTTTGCTATTGTCGAAACTCACACAAACGCAGAATTCATAGTTTTAAGAAAGGAGAATTGAGCATGCAATAGTTCAATTGATAAAACTATAAATAATTCCACAAGTGAGAAATACAGAGTTTCAGAAGTAAATGAGATTAATTCAAATCTGAACACACTAAATTTGGTTGCACCAAAATCTTTTTAATTGATGTCATCAACAGACTTGGTGAATATGGTAACAATTTAACGTATGTCATGAATAAGAAATTGGAAAAATAGTTTACAAGTTTGACCAAATTTTTATGAGCGATTAACTGTAATTTAAACTTGCAAATATCGAACTTGGCTGCTACATTTGTAACACTGTCCGCTATGCGAAGCGCAATTCACACATTCATTACCAAGAACGTTTTTGGTAGAAACCATGAAATTTTCTAATATATACTAATGTTGTCTATATATACTAATGTTAAGTCACAGATACCTAGTATTGAAATGGCTTTCATAGTAGTTTGAAAATGAAAAAAAAACATTACTTGATAACTCGTAGTTGGGATGATGGAATAAAATTTCTGACAGGGTTACAACGTAGAGTGGCTTTAATGCAGCTGACAATTGACGAAAAAGACATCAATACGCAAAAAATTTCACACGCAAAAGAATTAACCAAATTTCAGAGTTAAATGTGGCATTGGTGTTTGTTTGCAAAAGGGGTCGAAAGCAAAACGTTTGCTGGAGGGAGGGATAGTTGGTTAAGGCCTCCTAAAAATCGCAATTCAGATAATTATGGATGTAAATAATCTATTCCGTCAACCCAAAAAACTGGATAATGACAATGAGGCACCATTTTTTGTGGCGAAGAATTATGTAAGGACAAAAGCGACAGTTTTTCGTTAGAAACTAATCAGTGCGAGGTGAAGATAAAATAGCGTCTTTCCCAGCTAAACAGTTTCCGGGGACCCAATCGACTTCGTCGAGTGAGCAATGGCACAGTTTTGTCGATGGAGCATCGATAAGGGTCACATATCAAGACGATGCATCTAAGTGGTTAAAAAAACACGTCATAGTTTTAGTTTAGACAAAGTTCTGGGTTGATAATTCTAGATTATGTTGCATCCCCAGGGAATTGTTCAAGAAACCAATCGCTCTAGTGTCTACTATTATAATCCTTTGGGTTGCGAGGTTAGAAGGAAACCAACGCTACAGAATTACGAGTTTTTCTTTGGATTATTGATAACCTATGAACCGTCATGCAGGATATCATATACTTATGTGTAATGTTTGCCATTTTACAAAATGGATCGTGAACATTGTGAAGAAATTTGAAGAACTCGGATCTATAACCAATTTGCTAAGACCCATACAACATCGAAGCATATGCTCGTTCAAAAATATTGATGATGTTAGTGAATGCGTCAAAGAAGATCTAAATTTATCCATTCCATACAGCACAACTCTTATATCTTTTAATGTGTTAACCATAGTGGATCACGATCGAAGCTATTCAGATTTCTCTTGGTTCAAGTTGCCTCTTGTGTAAATTTTCTGGATTACCCTTTGACTAACTCGTAAGATCTTCCGCGAGCCCATGTGAATTATAATAATTGTCTATTGTAGTGTGATTGCATATCGACATATGCATCCACTATGAAGTGCAGAAAATAAAATAATAATTTTGTTGCACTTCAACTGGCTAAGTATTGCATTACGAAATGCAATACGATCCCAGGCGCCCCAACTAAAATAATTATGTTTAGGCTAGCATTAATTTTAATTGTAAAATTTAGTATAAAAACAGGTGAGAAAATTAAAGTAAACCAGTGGTTTTATGCAACTCAAATCTAAGCGTTTTACTCGCAAAAGCTCTAGGCGTTAAACCCGCCTTCCATAACATCGGGACCGTCTCTTGCCGAGTCATATTGGCAATCATAGAGACGGAAAGGCTTGGCGCACTGAAGCCGAGTAATCCTTTCCAAATAAAATAATGCGCCAGTCACACGCATTAACAATATTCTTACTATACATGGCAATACGTTTACTTTACACTATATAAAGCTCATAAGCGCGATCCAAAAAACCCTCTGTCAGAGCCAAAACAACATTTGAAATGTAACGTTGTCTACTTAAGACATCGCGTAAATTTTTATTTTCAACACTATTCCTCTACGTTCACAAATTTCGCGAAGTTTGACGCCCTATTTATGCCGCTTGTCTTTTATATTTTGAAAAACCAATCTTCGAGGTACATTCTTAACCCCCACTGAGTCACGCGATCAAATTAATGGTAATAATTTCCGATAATGTACATGTGTAAATAATTTAGACATAGGGCAGTTGGTACAGGCTACTAAAATAGATGGTGATTTTTTCAATATAATGACTGCTGACTTTAAGAGAGTTTTTTCCGTTAATTGTGAAAAGGAATTTAAGTCAAGCAATTAAAATTTACCATAATAATTTTGCTACTAGGAAATTTCATATCAACGTTGATCTCCCAGCTCCTCAAGCCTCCAATACAACGCATCTAGGCCAGACAAACTAGTAGAAGACAAAAACTACGTATATGAAAAAATTTTCCAGCTTTCTTCATTAAGCCAAAAAATTTTAACTGCCATTAAAACTTCTCCTGTCTAGGCTATAGCTTTTTATACATTTACAACAATAACACACGAAAGTATTCGCTCTTTATTAGAAACCCACCTATTAAAGCCACTCTTACTGTTCGCAAATGCAAGTCTATATGCGTATAGGGTGATTATCTTTAATGGCTTTGACATCGTATCCAACACAACACCCTCCATTCTTAATAATCCCTCCCATAGGGAAATCGTGATAGCTGGCGACTTCAACGTCCACAACAAAAAGGCATTCATCCTTTGTAACTTCGGAGGGATCCGGTGCAGAGATGATGGCAATTGAAAATTGCTTAACGAAGTTTACAAATGAGCCAACGCAGATTCCAAGCGTTTATGGGTTGCAACAAACGACATCCTATCTTTTTCTTACTTCGCATCCACAAAAATACGAAGTTTAAATCCTCGTACTTGTCGGAAACTTGGACCAATGTACCATTGCTTCATCCTTTTCGTGTGCTAACCTTCGGCATATTTCTTTCTCGACCTTCGAGCTGAGCTCAATAACTTTTTCAGATAACTGAAAACTATGTTTCGTATGTTTTCCAAATTGCTGGAAGATTGCCACTGTCCAAGTCGTCCAAGAAGGATAACCTTACAAACTCTGGTAGTAACCGCCCAATTGCAATCTGACCTGCAATACCCAAAACCACAGAAACCGTGGTCAGTTACCACCTGCTAGAATATCTGGAAAAAAAAATCTGTAAAGCAATGATACCATTTGCTATAGAGAATATGGCTTTCGCAAAAATCGGTTAAAAATTGGAATTGAACTATTTATAAAAGCGGGTCCCACTGAGCGTTAATATCATTAAAAATAAAAATCTTGAAAACTTGTAAACTTCTTAAAAGAAAATGGGCAAAAAGTTGCTAAACCACATTGCGCAGCCAGCAAAATGCCAACGAAATTTAACGGTTATTGAAAAAGTGTATGTCTAAAATTGGAGTGAAAATCTGATCGAAGCGGAAACAAAGATGAATACAAAAGAAGAAGTTTCTACGCATCTAAGAAGGGAATGACTTGGTGACATGAGAATATATATGAAGACATGCAAGAATTATGGTAATTCAGAAAAACGGTAGCATAGATGAAGACGATAAACTTAGTGGTTCACTTCAAAAAGGCTAAAGAAATATCTTCAGCTTAGCTAGTCAGAATTATATTATTTCAACAAATATCCATTAAAAGAAAAGAGCACCAATTTTGTAAAATAACTTCAAAAATGTATTTGCACGATGTAAGGACATGGGCCTGAAGACATTTTGATAGAAAACCGTGTCCTCAGTTATTGATGCAAAGAACAACGTTCAATTCACGCTGATATGTTTTTAAAAGACTCTGTTAGATTTTAAGCAATCTATCGTTTTCCTGAACATAGAAAAGCATGCCCTTGAATTTTTGGATATCAACTTTAACGCATATTTGATCTTGGGGAACCTTAGATAAAAGTCCCACGATGCCAGATCAGGCAAATTAAATTGATAAGAAAAATTCGATTATCGGATTGACCAGAAACTGAAATGTATCAAAATCATCAACGAGCGACACAATGCGTGCGACAGCAAGCTGCACGAAACAGCTGCATTGTATGTTAAAGCGATCGAACACTTAACTCAGTTAGCGGATATGATTGAAGAAAAATCGTCCTTTGCTGAGTCCCTCAGGTCAGAATCCGATTGTACAGAGCAAAGAGAAATGCCATCCAAACATTGAGTGGTACGGCCCATATCACCCAAGACTCCAGCGCGCGGGCACGGGAAATTGGTCCGCTCACAATAGTGTCCCAAGAAATTTTACAGTCTTATTGGCACGTCAATACTAATAATAGTAGTAATTATGATATATAATTATCATTATTAATTAATAAACTAATGAAGCGGACACTAAGGTATTATACACGTATTGTAAAAATTTTATGTAGCATCTTCGCACACTTTGTGTATCCACCACTGAAAGATGAGGGTTAATTCAGGTTGTCAAAATGTTTGCAACGCCCAGAGGGAAGTTGTCCCCCTATTCGTCTGTTCGACAAAATTTCAAAAGCTTTTTTTATTTCGCGAAAGTTTTATTCTAATTTTCGTGGTTTAATGGAAAATTATTGCTATTAATTTTAGAATCTCACTTGATCAATCACAACTACTTCTGATGTAATAAAGCTGCTGAACGACAAATGTGTATATTAATAAAATGAAACGGCGAATTACGATTGAACTGTTTGTCTTACCTTTCCTTTTTAAGTTCTTTTGAGTTTGTGAACTTTCAAACTCATCAAAATTTTATGACGTCGTGCTTCATGCAATCATAACAATAACTGCATGGTTCACTTCCAATAAACGGTTTATATAAAATTTCATCGGTATTGTTTCAGCATAAAAAAATATATAGAAGTCATAATTGCAAAGAAAACTATCGGTCGATGAATAACAGGTTGCCATTGCCGATGTTCAAATTTAATTTCCCGAAAACTTTATGGTGAATTTTCTATGTTAATGTGAAGTTATTGCTGTTAACTTTATCATCTTATTAGAGCAACCACAGTTATCTCTGCTGTAAGCGAAGCTGTTGATCGACAAATGTGATCGGTAAAATACAATGATGAAGTACTGTGAGGAACCAAAGTCGTCCACCGTTTCGGCCTCGCAGGTTCTTCGTCTCTGAGGGCGGAGTGGTAGGCTAAGTTAGGTTAAAAGTTGACATTAAGTAAAGTACTAGACGGACGACGGGAGATAAGGGGACCCCAGTCAGAAATCAATGTTTCTGATTGAGATATGGTGAAGATGCCAAAGGCAACCTTGACGGTAGTCGTGAAACGGGTGGCTCCAAATGGTCCGTGTCGAGGGACACACCGGTCCGGGCGAGTAGGGGAGTCAGAATCAGGGGAGAGCCGAAAACGACAACAAATTAACTGAACAAAGTATCAAAAACGTATTATTAGACAATAAGAAGAGAACGCTCTGAACTGGCAAAGTTGAAGATGAATTGTAAGCAAAGTAAGAAAAATTAGACAACAAGGTGAATAGATTTTATTGATGAATTGTAAGCAAAGTAAGAAAAATGAATAAACATAGTGAATACTTCTGAAAAGTCAAACTATTCTTTAAACATTCAAAGAAAACATAAAATTCTTGTGAGTCAAACCCTGGAGCCACTGAGCATACCCCAGCATCAGGAAATTGGCAAAAACCCTCACGGTACATTTGAACTGTTCATCTTACATTTTCTTTTCAAGTCCTTTTGGGTTTATGAACTCATCCAAATTTCACGAAGAAGTATGAATGCATCATGTTGATAATACTGCTTCACTTCCAACAAGTCAGAGAAGTTTCGAGAATATTCGATATTAAGGCTTTTAAAGCTGTTTCGTATTAATGCATACATATCATTTTAAATTTTATAGATTCAGAATTAAAGTTTACTGACTTTCATCATTCTTATATACATGTGTTAATTATGTAAACTAAAAACCCAAGATGGTGGTGTGAAGTTGCCTTACTTTACATTGTTAAATTCTTTTGGGTTTGTAAAAACTCAGCCACTTTCTTGAGTTCGGCATAATATTCTTTTGCGAAATTTCCGAGTAAATTCACATTTAACACGCAACAACTTTCTTATTTTACTAGCAGTTTTTATTTTTGATTAACTTTCACGTTCATTATAATTTATTGCTTATGTAGAAAAGTCGATTGATGAACATATATTTGTATTAAAATACAATTAAACTACTTTCTTATGTGAGCACGCGAGTTGCCCAGACTATTCCAATTCTTCTTTAAGTTATTTATTCGACAATTGTCTTTTCCTTATTACAAGTGAACTCAAGTTTTTCTAGACCATCGCTTATGCCCGTAATCGACATGACACATCGCTGAAAGAAAATATTACTAAAGGACCAAAAACACAATAAAACCCTGACATTTTACGCTTGGCTATATTAAAGAATTCAACAAGACCAATGATACGTAAACACAAAGTAAAATGTATTGCATTTTGTCATATTGTGTGCTATTAGAAAAAAAATATTTTATAAAATTTGATATAAAATATTTTGCAAGAAAGCAAATATCAAGGAAAATTATTTATTTGATATTGATAAGTCTCATGGTGTACGAAAAAATGTCAAGCCCTTGAAAATCCAAATTAATGTTGTTATAAAATTTAGCAGTGTATATTAATTGTGTTGAACTGTTATCAAAACAATTGATCATTTCATTACATATTAATATCAGGTGTTGCTGGCACTGAAAAACTTATTTTCTTTTCAAAAATTTTGTGCAATCTATAATTTCAATACATTCAATGTATTTATTGAAGAAGAAAAGTTATTTAAAATTTTTGTTCTAAATTCTTTGATGTATTCCACAGTACTCCTGCATGTCCGGCTAGCATCCTACATAATATCAATTTACTGAACACAAACAACTTATATATTATAGTTTGAATGCATATCACTGCTGATATGCGTCCACTTGAAGTGTGTCATAAATGATAATTGTAAGCAAAATTTCATTAACAGAATAAAATAACAAAGTATGACACACTACAAAAGGCTTCGAATTGCATTTCCCAATAGTAACGCAATTGGTCATGTAAAAGATATGCAATTCGAAGCTAAGCGCTCCATTTACCAATTTTGCTGACTACAATATTCGTAGACATGTAAGATAATAATTAAGCTCGAAAATAAAGTGTAAATAAGGAAGATAAAATACAGAGAACCGGATTCTACTTCCGAACTCATATGCTTTTCAACCGTAAACATTTAGATAGGGACTCCTCTAGCCGAATTAATTTTGGCACAACATAGAGGAAAGAAGACTTGGCGCTTTGCAGCCGACCTGCTTAGGTGGAACTTGGATAAAATAAAGATCTCTCTCTCTCACTCTGTGTAGGAGGAGATACTTTACACTGATTCTTTTCAAAACTATAACATTGCAATATCACTGATGTGAAGTTAGCCTACTGTACCTTCACACTTGGGTTCGCGCCTCTGCTAAGGTAATTGATAATTGAACGCTACAAAATGATTAGAAAAACTAAACAAAAATAGAAATGCAAGCATGAATAAAATAAGAAATTATACAGAAATGTTATTAGAATTTAAAACAACTTTTTTCTTGTATTTATCATATAGTGCATGCACAACGTTGGCGGAAAATTGCAATACACAAAACGAATAACGAATTTCGCCATGTGCAGATTTTTGATATGTCTTAAGGTACACTAAAACCTGTTAGAAAAATCTAATTTCATTACCCTGGCCCCGGTCCATCACTTCGAAATTCGCCAAAAATCGGTTCTCTCCATATACCCAAAACACTAAATTAGTTATAAAAAATTTTACGAATTTCGCCATGTGCAGATTTTTGATATGTCTTAAGGGAAGCTAAAACCTATCAGAAAAACCTCACTTCATTACGCTGGTCCCGGCCCATCACCTCGAAATTCGCCAAAAACCGGCCCTTTTCAAATACACAAGACCCTAAAGGCAAAATGTTGCCTAATGTTGCTAATGAAATGTTCGATCTTATAAACATAATATCTTTGATTTAGTTGCTAGTTCGCTTTTATACACATAATTTTTTTTTATTTTTTCAACATGTTTGCATTCCAGAAACGTTACCTTGCATGAGTTATAATCAAAATACAATCCAGAAACGTTACCTTGCAAGAGTTATGATCAAAATACAATCCAAGAAAGAATTTTATTTAAACATTTTAGAAATTAGAAAAATTAGAAAACGGATAAAGCAATGTTGGATATCTTTAAAATGTATACAATGCATTATTTTAGGAAAAATTAGAAATCGTATATCTGTGCTATTTAGCAGGTTTTTTTTCTTCTCAATCGAAATATGTGTTGTCAGAATAGTTTTCTGCATTTAAATTGTTTTTTTTTTTTTATTTTTCAGCACACAATCTGCATGCCTAACAGTAAATTATATATGTAGTACATACAAGTATATACAAGTATGGCGTCGCATATTTGTTGCTGCTGTATGCCGTCAAATTCGCAAGACATGCAAATCAAAGTAGTAAAAAACAAGGAACAATTAATAATTTACAAGCATTACGCATTCATAATTTATTATGACAGATTGGTTTTTGAGTTTGAGTTTTTTGGGTTTGATTTTTTTTTAAAGTCATCGCGTGTACTTGTTGCTCATTTTTCGCGCAGGATTTAAAGAATTTTTTTATCATAGTTTATCAAATTTTTTAATTTAAACATTTTTATTTTCAACATTATTCATACTTATTCGAAGCGACTCTGTGTTTTCTCCATTCTCCATAGATGTTTTTTTTTTTTATAAACAGAGTAAAAGAAAAAGACAGTAACGGCTTTTAGCGAGAAATGAAAACCATTTTACAACTGCAAAGAGAAGGTTTGATCAAGTGCAAAATTTCAAAAAAAAAAAAATAAAAAGATTATTAAAAAGTTAAAAAATTAGACGAAGAAGGGGAAAAATTTATAAAAATATTAAAATATAAATTATAAAATTGTAAAAAACAATTTTGTTTAGACGCTATCCAGAACGACTTTTTATTACATTTCAAATATATTTTAAGGCTATCTTTCCCTCTCTCTGCCTGATGGTCATCCCTGCATTCATATTCCAGAACTTTTAATGAAAGTCTGGCGCAGACCTAGCGTTAATGGCAGCAATAGATTTTTTATAAGTTAATACTCTAAGGTACATATCTGAGACTTTACGACTTCGTCATTCCTGCTCAAAAGCAGTGTCTAGTGCTAGATAAAGCTGTGAGGAGGCACGTGAAGATTTCATAAAACTGAAAAAAACAGACTAGAATATAAAGAAGCTGTTGCCGCACAAAATATTCCCATGTAGCGGTCTAATTAATTCGATAACGGTTTGCACATGGTGCTCTAACCGGAAAGTATAAAAATAAAATAATCTCTCTCTCCGTGATTCCGTTATAGTATATAGACAATTTATAATTTATTTTACTTTCCAGCCTTGTGTGACCATTAAATTATAATCAAAGCATAGAGATTTAGAAAAAAACATGCAAAATGGGCAAATGGATGGAGTAGGATCGGTTCAGAAGCTTATTCTGCTAATGAGCCTTCTTTTTAAAAATGACAATGTTAAGTGATAGTCATTCGCGCGTTTGTCTATGCAGTTGCTTAAGAAGTTATATGCATGTTATTGAGTTGTCATCATTTTTCTAAATATGAATCGCGTACAATTTTATTCAAAACATTCTCTAGGCAAATAGAATATATGCTACGGCGAAAATGTTTGTGTGCTCTTGTGCGTGCGCTTGTTGATTAGCAGCCACTTGACTGCCTGCTTTCTCTCTCTCATTATTTATATCAGTAAAAATTCAGTTTATGACTTTTGGGTAAGACGGCGTACATTCTAAGCCTATACCTTATAACTTATTTTATTTAAAGACAATATTCGTGCCTAAAGTAATTACAATATCATTTCAATGAGCAAATTGAATAATTAATAAGTAGTTCTCTTAAGCCGGAGATTTTGGGAAATAGTAGAGGAAACACAAAAAGATTTTTAAACATTTGTTTTGGGAATAGAATTTCCAGATTTATTTCAATTTGTTTTATAAATTCATAAATGATGAGGGATTGTAAAATTTAGAAGTTATATTAATTTATTTACATAAAATTCATTTCGCTTGTGACACTCAATCGTATATAACCAAAAGCAGAAAAAAACAACTGAAGTAGTTTTCGAATATTTAATTGCGCTGCAAAGGAACAGATATCATTGCCTTACATTGGAACGAATATCCTTACTAGTGGAATTTCGAAATTGTGATCAGAGTTTTTAGTTAGTTGACACTACATCAAATTTGAGACTAGCTCGACTTCGGCAACATTTTTTGCCAACTTTTTAAAAATTAAAATTAAGTAAGTACTTATCATAAATCTGCACATAGCGAAATTCGTAAAAGTTTTTTATAACTTATTGGTGGGTTGGATATATGGAGAGAGCTGGTTTTGGCAAATTTCGGGGTGATGGACCTTGACCAGGGTAATGTAATTAGTTTTCCTGATAGGTTTTAGTGTACCTTAAGACATATCGAAAATTTTTCATGGCGCAATTCGTTAAAATTTTTTATACATGCTTGGTGTATTGCAATTTTTGGCCAACGCTGAACATGCACTATATGGCAAATACAAGAAAAAATTATTTTTTTTTTAATTTCTAATAACATTTCTGTATAATTTCTTATTTTATTCATGCTTACATTTCTATTTTTGTTTAGCTTTTCTAATCATTTTGTAGCGTTCAATTATCAATTACCTTAGCAGAGGCGCGAACCTAAGTGTGAAGCTAGGCCACATTTTTGTCTTTGCTAAAATGTGGGCTAGGTACAGTGGGTTAACTTCACATCAGTAATTATATGGCAAACATAGAAATCTTCGAAGCTTATTTCAAACCTGAAAACAATGTCTTTAATATTTTACTTTAAAATTTGATCAACGATAGCGTTGATAATCCGGCATAATATTAAAAAAGACTATCGGCAGGCGGAATACAAAGAGAAACGAGAAGGAGACAACATTTTCATCTATAGAAAACTACGAATTATAAGACAATGGATCGGTAATGATGATGACGGTGATGAATACTTCATCCCTATGAATATATAGTGAAGTCAAGACTGTTTATTGTCTTGAGGAGCAGTAGCATCTGATAAGTTTTTCGTTCAGCTGTATTCCTTCTTATATTATTATAATATAATATTCTTATATTTTCTTTTGGCCTCCCTCTCAATTGCTTAATGATTCTTAAATAATATAATAAATAATAGTGTGCCAACTACATATATATACCTATATATATAAATATATAAGTGAAGGCGAAGTGTTTAAATGGTTTCGTGACGGAAGAGTAGGGTATGCGTGTTTGTTAATGAGTTGGTGTGCACCAAACAAATAATAAGTGACAATGATCTAAAAGATAATTTGATATATACACACAAAGGACAATAGGATGAAACGGACAAATATTCGACAAATTAACAGACTGACAAGTGAGGTATAGCATCATTAACAAAAGATATATTTTTTTCTCTTTCTATACATTTCTTTTCTTTTTGTTGTTGTAACACGTCAGCAGGGCTATTGAGGCCAAATAAAAATAACCCCAGTTTTCGACAGATGTTACACGTCCTTACAGAAAAAAAAAATGGCTTAGCTTGATTAATGCGAACATCCTTAAGGCAAAGATAGTCCAGTTGGATGATTTCGTCTGTTTTTCAGGTTGAGTGTTTTCGCACATGGCGATCTAATTCATCCCACATATTTTTGATGGGGTTCATGGCTGGTAATTTGTGGAAGAGCGTGAAGCACTTTGGGCCAGTTATATAAGAACTAGAAGAATTAAGCGGGACTTATTTCAAAATACACAAGAAAATTTACGCAAAATATGTCAAAGCATTTAAATGACGTTATTAAGCAAAAAGTATACCCCACCCAATATTCATTTTTAACAATATGCTGTTTTTTTCTTCGTATCCTTCCTTATATGAAAAAATATCCAATGTTAATGCCACTGTGGCACAATGGAAGCGTTTTGCTCCCTTACCAATTATGACAATATAAATAGTGTTAATACAGAAATAATCGATTCGCGTACCCAACGGTTTCGCGGCTTATAAAATCATACGATTTGGTACCCAGACCAGCAATAACAATAAGACAGACATAAGGGTAGGCATACAAGCAAACATTGCAATAGAAAAAAAAATTTTATAAAAAATGCATGTTGATATGATACATATCATATGAAGGCATGCTTAACGGTTCTGCAGCTTATAAAATCACAGGATTAAGTACCTAAGCCAGCATTAGCAAGTATATAAGAGTAGCATTATAATACTTATACAAGTAGGAGGTGATATTATAACATAGATGCAGGCAAACATGCTCGATCAAACCTAAGTTAGCATACACAATAATAGATGTGTGAGAATATCGTTACAACACACATACAAGTGAGTGATGAGGTCATAACGTAGGTATAGTCAAAAAATCTATGTAACGGGACAGTTGTGTTATAGCAGCCAGAGGTAAATGATCACAGGCGACATAACTAGTTGACGTTGCCGATAAGGGATACTTTTTTTGCACTTTAAGGATAGGGGATGGTTGGCTTAGCTTAGTCGTCATCCCTGAATAACTGATAGAACTGTAAACCTTTACGGATAGGGGGTGGCTGGCTTGGCTCGTCATCCCTGAATAACCGATAGACACTCTCTTCAGCGACATGAAACGGTTAGGGACGGACGAGTGGTCCTATAGGTCGAGGTTGGCTGCTATAACACCCGCGGCGTATTCTTGTTTTTCAGAATCTCGCGACGCGGTTAAAACGTGAAAAATAATCTTTCGGAACGAACAAAAAAACATTGAAAGCTTCAAACAAGAGTCGGGTCACCACGCTGGTTTTTTCTCCCACTCTGCTTAAAAATCGCTTATCGAATTACAATAAATTCAAATAATAAGAACAAAATCCGGAGGCCCAAGTTTTTTTATATAAAATTGTTGGAAGGAGTCTCGGGCAGCCCTGAGTATACCCCGCCAAAGAAGACTCGCTACAAGTTGTTGAAGTTATTTAATTTTCTTATCTACTGGAGTAATGTGTTGTTTGTTTTTTTTTTTTATATATATGTATTCCCTAGTAGTACAAAATAGTAAAAAAAAATTTTTATGGTTGGACAATGGACTAGGTTTAACAAACGTTTACTTTTTGTCGACCGAAAAAATCCAATACTAATGAGATTCACTATATAATGTCTTTTGAGTTCATTTAAATTATTTTATTAATTAACCTATTTAATTTTTTTATTTATAATCCTCAATTTCTTGCTAATATTCCGCATAGTGTTATTATAATGCTACCTTCTATAAATACAAATAATAATTTAGGTAATATCATCAGCGACAGTAACACATTTTGTTTCCTGCTAAATAATACTGATGACACCTGTAAGATTGGAATTGGCCATCTGAATTGTCAAAGTTTAAATTATATTAAAATTGATGAGATTAGGTATCTTAGTTGTGGAAGTGGTTGGAAGATTTTAGTGAAATCTGATGGAATAGTCGTGTTTCTTCAAATTCGTGTAATCCCCAGGATATAGTTTGTGCCGCAGTGACAGGTCCCCGAGGAGAGGTGGAGACGTAGCTTTATATATTTCGAATAGACTCAGGTTTTCTGTTGTGCATGAGGAGTCGGTTAATGGAGTGATAAAAAACTTACTTGTTGAAGTGGACGCATTAGGGGACAAACTACCAACTTGGGATCGTTTACTTGCCGCATGACGATGTCCACTCCCTTAAATGCGCGATGCATTTGAATTAAATACACTAATATTATTGTCATGAATGACTTCAATTGCAATTTATATAACCCTGCGAAATCCGCGTTGACGTTTAACTTCTGTCATCAGCTAAATATGTCAGTTGTTCACAAGTTTCTATTTCTCATGATCTGAGGTGCGGACCTACTTCCCTTCTTGACTATTTTTTATTAGCTAAAATGGAGCTATCAGATTCTGGGCAATTCCAGTCGGCAGGTATCTCTCACTATGCCCTCATTTACGTGGCTCTTAATACTTACTTCCGTAAGGTGGACACATGTTCAGAATTTTAGGATTACAGCAGAATGAATACTCGGGCACTGAGATCCATAGTTGCCGCATGTGTCTTTAATGATATATACAATAGTTCGGATGTGGATGATCATTAGACGATAATTGGAGAACCTATTATGTGCAAAGGAATAAAGCCAAATATGCGTTTAGAAAATGCAGGAGAAATGCGCACTTGCTAACTTTCAGAACTTCAAACAATAAACAGCTGTATTGTAAATCACGTAAATTTGGGTTCATTTAAGATTTAAGCGTGGGGGCTAGCGGCATTTGATAAAATCAAATGTAATGAGTCAGGCGTGGACGGCCTCTCTCTTGGGTTCTTGAAATTAATTTGGCCCCAGATTGATGCTCATATTTTATATATTGTTACCCACATTCGTAATAAATCGAAGTTTCTCCTAAGTTTCTTTTCCTAACATACAATTTAGGAACAAATTGTCAACCATCTTGACAATAACTTCCTATTCTATGAGTCCTAGCGTGGTTTTAGGGAAGGTTGTAGCACTAATTTTGTACATTAATACCATATGTGCTTTTGTTTCCTACGAAGAATAAAAAAATTGAAAACAACTGACATTTTGCATTAGCAGTTCCCAATCTTTTTCATAATGCCCCGGGGCGGCCAGATAAAAACTCAAATAGGTTTCATCTACTAGCGGACAAACGACCGCAGAGAAAAAAAATTAAAAATTCTGACTTTCTGGTGTTGCCAATCAATAATGTCGCTCCTATTGAAAAAAATATGTTGTTATTTCTTCAACTGATGCTAACATAACAATTTCATAAATCAGTCCTTTCGCTATAAAAAAAGCCCTAGATGGCATTACAACATATATAGACTCTATCTCGATTCTACGCTATGGTAATTTTTTCGCTGGGAACCCGCGCACAACGAAAAACCTCATAAAGTCGAAATCAATAGCAAATTTATGTGCAATTTCCGCTAAATTACATGACAAACTTAACTCAGTTAGAAGTATAATTTATGCCCCGAGCTT
>CCAG010004198.1:0-10543 GCA_001077435.1 Glossina morsitans morsitans | reverse complement strand
ATTGCTTGGGTAGTTGGTTCCAGGCATATAACCATTTCCATACAAACTAGACCTTTATATGGTAAAAAGACCTAATTTTTAATTTTTAGTATTTCTTAATGAAAATGAATTCATAATAATAATATGACGCACGTATTAAACTTATCGAGTTCGGACCATGTAGGCTTATTTTTTGGATCCCACCCAATATAAGGGCTTTAATGAAAAACATGCCTATATATGGCAACAATGACAAAACTATTAAATGTTCGTAACCGTTGATCTTCCTTTTAAAAAACCATGATGAAATGAAGAAATGGAGAAGATTTGATTGCAGAAACTAATTGATGTTTAATAGTTCGGTTAAATAATTTAGGTAAGACGCTGAACTTGGCGAAGCTCCTGTAGTCCTCGACGAGATGTCTATCTACGCATTTGTGAAATGGAATAAAGAAGCTACTCTCTCACAAAAGGGAAAACATCTATTTTAAGGGAATGATTGGAAATCCTTCATATAACACCTCATAGCTGATCAGAGCATGATTTGAATATATAATACATGACGAAAGGCTATCCGACCCTGGGGCATATCTATATTTTTTAACGACATTAAACCTTGTAATAGTAAAAGATAATGTAGAGTTATAGGAGGGGAATATTAGATGTTCCACATCCCCAGCAGAAAAATCAATTAAAACATGGGAAAGATGAAATTTAAGCAGCAAAATATTGGCCTCATTCAAATAATATTGTTTATTTGAGCAACTGAGGTTTACCGTATTAGAGTGATTCTACACACCGTTCACATCATACACACCACTAGGTTTTGACGTGTCGGCCACATCACAAGTAAGGATAACACGTTTCTTATAACTAGAACTGTGTTCGTTTCGAGGTAAGTAGGAGCAAATTACATATAACTGTTCAGTATCAATTTTTTTGGAGTTGCAATAAATGCGACATCGCGAGGAGTAGAAAATTCAAACGAGTAGGACGGAAAGTGAACTGATATGATTATTAAAACACCACCACCAGTGCGATCGAATCGATCTTTTCTGAAGATATGAAAAGAGTTGTGAAAAAGTTCTGATGAATGCAGATCATACTCTTAACCAGGTCTCAGCAAAATTCAAACACAAAAATTCTCTAATTACTGAATTTAGATGAGAAGAATTAATTTTCGAGGGTAGATTCCTAACATAAATGGTTGGTTTGATATAATTTCGCGGAAAGAGATTTTAAGTTGATTTCAATTTGAGATTGGCTATACAGATAGCAGAGTCGGCATTAGACTAATTGTTACCAGCGGTTAAGCAAAGCTACTTCCTTATTTAACTATATATAGGTTCAGATCCTCGATACCAGAAATAGCAATAGATCCTCGATATTAGAGTGGAATAGTACTAGTAAAAGTTTCTGGGAAGTTGTCTGGTCGTAACATTTTGGGATACTCGATTTTTTTCACAGAAATTATTGTATTCTATGTTATTAAACCAGATCAGCGATCACATGCAGTATAATATACATTGTGAATTATTTCGTAAAAAGAATTCGTAAATTCTTAGCGACTATCAACCTTCTTTTGCATCTCCAAAGTTTCGTAAATAACTTCAAATAGTTTATTGGCCAATGGTGAAATTACATCCGAACTATGCAATTTACCTCTTTATGAATTTAAAAACTTTGCATTGAATCCCAGGTTCAAGCCTTGCTTTGATTGACGTCAATTGTAGTTGATAATTAGAGTGAGAGATTTCTCGGCGACCACGATTTTTTAAGTAAATTTCACAAATCTTTTTCGACGCACGATTCTATTGGGTACACTATGCGTTCAGGAAAATAAATCACATAAGTTGGAGAAGTTGTGCGGGGCGATAAAAATAAAAATATCGTCCGAAATTTTTGTCCCATATAATAGACCAGGCAAAAACATCATGACGTTCCTTGACCAAAATTCAAACACATTTTTCTTATACACATTATATTTTAAATAAACGTTTCTTTATCATTCCGACATGTGCGCTGATTTTTTTTTCCTACATTTGACTCGTGTGTTACTGAGATTTTGGTCTTTTGAGTCTTTTTGCTAAGGTAATTAGGAGTTTCCAATCATTCTTCAATTAACTGTTGTCTTTGTCTTTGTCTCATAAGTAACAGTGTATTAAAGTGACAACAAAAAGTCATTATGGGTCCGTGGCCACCGTATAAAGATTCCAATTTCATTAATTAACGGACAAATCACCTCAAAGAAAAAAAATAAAAAGTTCGGACTTTCCGGTATTGCCAATCAGTAACATAATAAGGATTGATAAAAAAAATGTGGTTATTTCTTCAATTGATATTAACATAACAATTTCATAAATTAGTCCTTTCGCAATGAAGAAAGCCCTAGATGGCATAACATCATATATTAACTCTATGTCGATTCTTCGGGATGGTAATCTAGTTGCTCTCGCTGGTAATCCGCGCGCGCTGAGAACATCTTGAAGTCAAAATCACTTGTCAAGTTATGTCCAACGAGAGTACCGAGAAATAAATCCAACTGTACTAGGAAGTAACAAAAGTAATACCTACGGTGCCATCGCCTTGTAAATCCTGCTCAATAAGCCATCAACTCCAAGTCTTGCTAATGACAAACCTGATCTATCATCCGTCAAATATAATATTGAAAAAATCAAAGCAACAATAAATATTCAAAAACACATATCTGAAAGCCTAATAAACTAAATTCCCCAGCACTCAACTCCATGCAACCAATAATAAGCTGTAATGATTCCAATACTCCATCCATCAATCAACCTTCGATTTTAAATTATTGTTCACGTGTGCCCATTCGTTGCATATGAAATGTGTGTAACGGCCTCAGTATCATTTGCGATTCTTCTGGCGGAAAGAATAACTTGTTTATGCAAAATTCCTGCAGCGACATTTTCGACGAAGACGCTGACATGTCAACATAACTTATCTATCACTACGTTTTCATGTCACTACAACTAAATAAAATTTCTAAAATTCTACAATAGAATGTTAAAGGACTTAGTAATAACTTGGATGAATTCGCAATCGTTTTCTCAGGAAGAGCTTTATAATTTATGCTTCATATTTCCTACCCCTTTAGTTATATGTGGCGACTTTAACAACAGGGATAACCATACGAGGCTCGACAGGGAACTACAGTCCTGGTGTTGTTTTAGGAAAGGCCTTCATTCAAAGTATTCTCTGCATTTTAAATGACGGAAGACCAACACATTTTTCAACTCATCACATCTTTTCGCATATTGATTTAACATGTTGCACAGTTCTTTCCTTTCGTTTCCTACTCTATTTCTGTTGACCTACATAATAGTGATCACTTTGCAATTATAATCAAACCTAACTTTCAAACTCCTCTGGTACTGCAGCTTAAGAAGTGAAATTTCTTTTAGATGAAGCGTATCGGATTAATTACTATAAACATACCGAGTCATTTTTGAATTCAAAGCCTTTTGACGGAAACTACAACCATGACGCCTCTGTTATGTCAAAGAGCATTCGGACAGCTGCTCATCTCTCCATTCCTCAATCCAGAAGCTTTTATAAACGAGCTAGGCTTCATTGGTGGAAAAGAATGCTCACGTTATTGAGAAAAAACAAAATGGATTTATGGCACCGCTTTAAAAGATGCCCTAACCATGACCATTTGTTATTATATAAAAAAGCCATTCCACTATTCAGGAAGGAGTTACGAAAATTAAAGGCACTCAGTTTTAAACTTTTTTCGCAAAGAATTCACAGATACACTTCAATGGAAGTTGTCTGGAATAAAATCAAGAAACTGAGTGGGACTTCAAATTCGAACGAAATTTCTGCCATCTACACTCACAATGGAACTTTAACTTTAGGCGGAAGAGATCTCTACGTGCCCTATTCCCGGAAAATTTTATATCTACCTTAGAATTTGAAATTTAAGGGGAAGGGCGTCCGAGTAGGTCGCATTTCATACCAAATAATCGGTGTTCTGTGTAATTCAAGTAAAAAGAAATTACTGCACCTATATAGTACCTATATAATACGATGTTTTTGACTGGACACATTCCCAACATGCTATATGAAATCATGGAATATTGGATTCAAATCCTTTCTTGCGTGAAATAATTTATGTCGCATCGACAGTTTAAAATTGGAGTTAGTGAATGGCATTCAACATAGATTTCCCCTTTCTGTCACGATTTTTCAGATCGCTTAGCTGCCTGTTACGTTCTTGGACATGTATTGGGGCCAATGGAGTCGGAAAATTGGTATTTATGGATGGCATTCTAAACAAGAAGGGGTTATTTAAGAATACTCAAGCAAAATTTGAAAGAAGTGCGGACAAACTTGCTATTTTGGAAACATTCAAATTCTACCAAGATAACGACATCAAACATAAATCCCGCTTATTTCAAGAATGCTTCATTCTCTTCCCCGGTAACCAGGAATGAAAATCATCAAAAATATGTCGGATTAATTATACAGCCGTGTGCGCTCACTACCGTCCAAGATCTGAAAAATAGACTACAAGAACAAGTATACCCCACCAAATACTAATTTTTAATAATATGTTGCGTTTTTCTTCGTATCCTTGCTTATATGAAAAAGACTCCATGTTAATGACACCATGTTTTTTGAGTGCTTGAAGTTATCCTTTCTTGTCTGCTGGAATAATGTTTTGTTGGTTTTTTTTTATATTTTATGGGCTAGGTTTAACAAGAGGGGCGAAAAAATCCAATATTAATGAGACTTACTGTAGTTACTTTCGACTGAATCGGTAACACTTAAAATTTTCTTTTCTGTGGGGCGATTATCTTTCACACCCGTTTTTAGAGATAAACCTATAATCGTTCGTACTTTCTTTCGCACTG
Source organism: Glossina morsitans morsitans (assembly GCA_001077435.1). NCBI lineage: Eukaryota > Metazoa > Arthropoda > Insecta > Diptera > Glossinidae > Glossina > Glossina morsitans. The sequence goes on along the minus strand of CCAG010004198.1, from coordinate 5,684 downwards.
CGCTCTTATGACGCATCGTAGAGGACCAAAATTTGATTTAAAAGTCTTCTCCCTGGGCGCCTTTTGAAAAAATGTTTATGAGCTAATTTTGGATGACATTTTCGTAAGCAACAATTTTTTTAAAACAGCAAGGAAAAATCTGTAGATCTGTGAATCATTACAGAAAGCTGTTGCAAACCTGTCTGCTAAAACCCATGTTTTCTATAATTCCATTGCTGCTCTCTACTTACATTTAATTCCAGCAAAACTAGTGACATCTATTTTGCGAAAGGTTCAAAAAAAGGTGTAAATCTACCTATTAATGGGATCAGAATTAAATAAAAGAGATCATTTCGTTTTCTGTATTCAAAACAGTATTCAGTATTTCCAAAAATAGACTATTAAGATGATTTGCTGGACTAACACCATCCACTCAAACACCTATTCCTATAAAAGAAAACCCTTTCCGAAATTGACTTCAGCTCTGTCCCATTAATCTAGCTACTAGAAAGCGTCAGAAATATTTTGGTATACCCGCTACTGCGTTACACCCGAGTTACTCTACAGGCTCATGAGTGGTTACCCTTATGACAAAGGCTATATGAAAATGATTTGTTGCTAATCGGTGGACTTAAGCTTAAGTGATACTAGTTATTCTTACTGCATACAACTACAAAAGGGTTATAATTTTTCATGAATCTGGATATATAACCCGTATTTCTTTAGTCTAGTCCATGAAAACTCCATATCCTTGGAGTTTTGATCGCTTAATTCGTATATATCGCTGCTACTGGGGCTTTTTTCTGCTGATTACGATCATAAGAAAAGTCCTGTAAATCACTGTACGCTCGAAGAACTTTTATTATTTTTAATGTTAATATATCTTGGACAAATTGTGGAATTAGAAATTCGTGCAAAACATACATTTGTAACTATAGACTCTATTTATTGAGAAAAATTGGTACGAAATACATATTAACGAATATATTTCCCATCATTTTCTAAAACTTTCTCCCATTTTGCTGTCGACATGGACGGCGTTGGAAAAACGATATTGATTCGGCAACGATCAAACCATCATCGAACCATTCTCGCACTTCTTCAGCATTTCAAAACCGTATGCCGGCCAAACCATGTTGCATCGATCCGAACAAGTGGTAATCAGAGGTATGTCTGGTGACTACGCTGAGTGCGGTAGAACTTCTAATTCGAACTGCACTAATGTGTATGCTTGACAACTCTCGCATCGTGTGAACGATCGTACTCATGCGAGATAAAAAATAGTCGAGAATAACGAAAAATTGCAAAATAGACGAACTTAAAAGACGCTACAAAGGAAATTCTCTGGCATTTTAACCATAATCTTCCTTATTCCAAGTTACATTTTGATTCATACTAAAGGGCTGGAAGAAAACGAATGACAGAAAAGCTAAAGAACTATGAATATGTAACTTTTCCTGATTGAGGATTATAGTTATTTGTATTAGACTTTTATGTGATGCTGTCATATTCAATTCTATAAAAATTTGTCCAACAGGTCCGACTGATAAGATGCTTTCTTCGATGAAAACGAAAAAAAACTAGATGTCTATTAGTCCGACAGAGAGTCAAGGTGTTCAATACAAAGCAGTCGAGAAAATATGGAAGCCTTAAAGTAAAAGGAGAAAAAGCAGTGCTAACTTTTTGAACGGCCATCCGACTCATATTGAAGGTTAATGACACAACGACTAATTTCAAGAAGGGGAGTGAGAAATAAAGACGACCAGGATTGCTTGATGTAGTCAATTTATGAGAAACATATAAAATTTGAGTTTTTTTACGAAAAGCTATCTGACGTAAAAAAACTTAAAACTTTTGGATAAAGTTATAATCCACGAAGAGCGTTCTGCTCCTAAAAATGGTCCTATATCTAATTCTGTTAGAATCGTAAACGATGCCAAAGTTTCTAAAGATTTTAGCTAATCCACATAATCCTGCTAAATATTACCTATTAATGTGTCTTTCTCCGTGGCATGAGATCACCATTAATAAATCATCCTCATGTGGTATCTAATCTTCGTCATCGCATTTTGCATTGACGCGACACAAGACCAGCGACTTACGTGTGCAATTTCTAAGATGCAGTTGTGAAAGTGGAAATTTAATGTTGTCCTAGAGAAATTAGGTTTTTGCTAACGACATGAATACTACACTATTTGCTAAGTTACGACGGTGTTTGTAAAATAACAATCGTAGCTTACCTGAGCAGTATCGGAAATTTTAAGCGTAATCGTTGATTAGGCCCATCTACGAGTGCGGCTCGCTAACACTGTTCGTCTACGTTCGCTTAATTTTTTGACATTAACCTACGCTCTGAAAAAAAGGCGCAATAGACAAAGTTATCTTATTTTTATTTAAAGACTTTAAATACAACACAGCTAGTTTTGTTCTCTTGAATTTTACATTGCTTAATATGAAGACATATGAAAGTTTTTTCGTATTAATTACTTATTACTTGAATTATTAAAAGTTCATTCTTCTTAAATATAAATAACAATAATACATAATGCAATAAAATCAGTTAATTTCTTATTCTACAACGTCAATTTCATCGCTTTCATTTTCGTTTTCGCTCATTTCTACGCTAGAGGATCCATCAGTCGAATAACCTGGCAAATCATGATCGTCACTACGCACATGAGGTGCTTGATGACTGTCGGAAGGCGTAGTGGTACTAATAGGTTGTTTTTCTTGTCCACTTTTCAGATTTTCACGAGTATGCCGCCATTTCATGCGACGATTTTGAAACCACACTTTGACCTGCAAATCAAACGCGATTATTTTTAAAATTACTGCGGTCGTATTTAACGTAGTGTAATAAAGTTTTACTTGCGCATCCGTTAGATTTAAACGAGCCGCCAATTTGCGTCGATCTGGTTTTGTAATATATTTTTGCTGCTGAAATTGTATTTCTAAACCTTTTCTTTGAAGGTTACTGAAAACTGCTCTAGACCAAGATCTTTTTCTTTTGCCATTGTTTAGATTTTGCACATTGCCAGCCGCGTTGTCAATGTTTCTATTAGCATTACCATTGTTAATATTCGTTGTGTTATTATTCGACATATTGTTGTTGTTATTATTGTAAGCTAAATGATCACTGACATTAGTCCTTAGACTTGTAATGTTCGGCTGAACCATGGGCAGGTCAAATTGAAATGGCGTTTTTGATCGAAAGCGACTCGTTGAAGTGGAAACGTAAGGTTGTGTGCTGAATTTGGTAGTTGTAAATTGCAATGGTTTCATGCTACACAGGGGGGCTACTAGAGAAGAAAGCACAAAGCTCGGCGAATGTGAGAGTGTTTGAAGAGAAACTGGTGTCTTTGAATGAATTATTGTGCTCTGAAATTTTACGGGCGAATAGGATTCGGGTACTGAAAATATATAATTGAATCAATTTGTGAAAAAACATGAATCAATAAAAACAAAAATTAAAAAAAACCTAAGAAAGCAAAACGAAGATTGCAATATGAGAATAATTATTTTACAGCAAGATAAAATTTGTAATTTGTTGAACTCATCTCATGTCGTCAAGAGCAAACTAACGTGTTTTTTAAGAAAGACTGTGTCTACTGTGTGGCTTTGTTTATACCCTCGAGGTAATGTAAAGAAAATTGAGCCATCCAAAAATCTCAAAAGTCTATTATTCATAAGTAGGTTCGAAAAATACGGTTTTAACTCAGCGTTTATTTTAAAAGTGCAATGATAATTCTTCTCCGCTGAAAGTGACAATATATTGGTTTCCTCAATTCTATCGAAGCCATCCCGGCCATGATGATCGTGAACGCAGTGGACGCCCAACGGCGGCGACCACCTTAGAAAATGTAAAAAAATCCTGGAAATTATTCTCGATAATCGAAAAATGAAGTTGCAGGGACTATTATATCTTAAAGATATCGAAACTCGAGAAAGTTATTCTGCACGTGACCGTTACGTTTACTCATAGTGGAAACGATGCATTGTCTCACAAGCCAGCGGTTACAAAAGCAAAATTGCACGGATTCAAGTCCAAATAGCTGCCCTACCTATTTTGTTTTCCTTCGCCTCGTCGAGAGTTGCAACTCTTAAAGAGATGTTCCAGGAGAAGAGGTTTGGATAAAATGACGGGGTCTTCGCGGAAACTAAAGGGTATATGGAACATAAATATTTCTAATAAAAGGTACCATTTTTGAAGCATGTCGATGAGCATTGTCGAAATTCGCAAAAGAGAAAATGTTCTCTTACTGAGTCCCGCGAATTGTTGACTGATGTATTATTCCGTTCATTAGGAGTAGTAAAATTATGCCATTCTTTCATACACACTAAAATATAGGATGAACTAATGATATCTCTGTTATGGGATACTGGATATTTAAAAGAAATTTTAAGCCTGATATAACACATATTTTCTTCTTCTATTTTCTTTTTCTGGCCCAGGGGCTCAAGCAACGAAGTATATCAAACCAAAATGTATTTATTGTCCAAATGTAAACTCCAGCTAAATATCGTTTTGGGAAAAACCAATGTGTCGTTTGATGAGTGTCTTTATTTATTTATTTATTTATTTATTTATTACACTTATACAGAAACTCAACTAAAAAAAGACAGTCGAGTTCAAATGACTCTTAAAGTAAATCTTAAATTAATTATTATTAAAAAACTTAGTATAAGTACAATAAAACAAATAAAAGGAAAAAAAAAGAAAAAAGAAAAAGAAAAAAAAGCATGTACACAATTAGCACAGAGCCACACCCACAACCGGTACAGAACCCAGTTGCAAATGAACCCCTAAGCCATCGCAAACATGCATAAGCTTGGCAACCGATAATTTAACAACAATTAATTTTCGAATCGTAGTGACTTTTTAGGATTAAGAGCTAGTTTAAGTACGACATTGGCAAATCTCGTGTATTAAGCAATGTTGCTTTAATGGACTTTAAAGTGTCCGATAATGAAAAAAGGTGATAGACACTATTCAGGTTCTTGCAAACAACTCTGAGCGGGTTAAACAGCTCATAATTATATTTACAATGACTAACCTTAACCAAGGTAAAATGCCTAGAGAAGCGGTTAGGAACATTAAAACTTATTTCTCCAAGTAATGACGGCGAGCCAATAGCGCCGTTTATTAATTTGATTGCAAAGCAAACGCCAATAACAAATCTACGTTTTTCAAGAGACGGTAAGGACAAAAGAAGCAACCTATTTTCATAGGGGGGAAGAGAAGCAGACGGATGCCAACCCAAATTCCTAAGAGCAAACAACAGGAATTGCTTTTGAATAGATTCAATTGAGTCTACATAGCACCTGTACGAGGTAGACCACACAATAGAAGCGTACTCAAGTATAGGCCTAACCAAACACGTATACAGCCTCTTGGTAATATACGGATCATCTAGCTCTTTGGACCACCTCTGATGAAACCAAGAGCGGACCTAGCTTTGCTTATCGAGAACTCAACGTGCAAATTGAAACGTAACCTACGGTCAAAGAGGACGCCTAGGTCTGTGAACGACTCAACGTCCTCCAACTTGTGCGAATCTATAAAGTAATGGGTTATGAATGACTTCCTTCTAGAGAAAGAAAGCTTCTTACATTTATTTAGGTTTAGTGTCATATAATTTGAAGAGCACCATGCCACCAATTTATTTAGGTCAGTTTGAAGCTGATGTGATTGCGATTCTAAGGAA
>CCAG010004197.1:0-154337 GCA_001077435.1 Glossina morsitans morsitans | reverse complement strand
TAAAGCAACTCAAAGCGTTGCTGGTTCATGCAAACAAAAATCCAAAAGGGTTGACGAGAGATCGGTGAAGCAAAAATCGGCCTGGGAAAAGGAGAGGACTTCGAAAATTTATCCAAGCGAACAAAAAGGCAATTCAAAAAAATATTATCAATCTGTGTGTCACCACAGGCATCTGTAATGATAACTAGCTATCCTTATTTTTCTTTGCAATTAAATCTACTTTAAAGCAAATTTCGAGAAATGTAAGAATAGGTGTATTTATTTATTTATTTATTACACTTATACAGAAACTCACTAAAAAAAAGACAGTCGAGTTCAAATGACTCTTAAAGTAAATCTTAAATTAATTATTATTAAAAAACTTAGTATAAGTACAATAAAACAAATAAAGGAAAAAAAAGAAAAAAGAAAAAGAAAAAAAAGCATGTACACAATTAGCACAGAGCCACACCCACAACCGGTACCGAACCCAGTTGCAAATGAACCCCTAAGCCATCGCAAATATTCATAAGCTTGGCAACCGATAATAGTTAACAACAATTAATTTTCGAATCGTAGTGACTTTTTAGGATTAAGAGCTAGTTTAAGTACGACATTGGCAAATCTCGTGTATTAAGCAATGTTGCTTTAATGGACTTTAAAGTGTCCGATAATGAAAAAAGGTGATAGACACTATTCAGGTTCTTGCAAACAACTCTGAGCGGGTTAAACAGCTCATAATTATATTTACAATGACTAACCTTAATCAAGGTAAAGTGCCTAGAGAAGCGTTAGGAACATTAAACTTATTTCTCCAAGTAATGACGGCGAGCCAATAGCGCCGTTTATTAATTTGATTGCAAAGCAAACGCCAATAACAAATCTACGTTTTTCAAGAGACGGTAAGGACAAAAGAAGCAACCTATTTTCATAGGGGGAAGAGAAGCAGACGGATGCCAACCCAAATTCCTAAGAGCAAACAACAGGAATTGCTTTTGAATAGATTCAATTGAGTCTACATAGCACCTGTACGAGGTAGACCACACAATAGAAGCGTACTCAAGTATAGGCCTAACCAAACACGTATACAGCCTCTTGGTAATATACGGATCATCTAGCTCTTTGGACCACCTCTTGATGAAACCAAGAGGGGACCTAGCTTTGCTTATCGAAAACTCAACGTGCAAATTGAGTCCTTGAGTCCTTGAGTCCTTCTGAGTCCTAAACTGAACAATGTCAAAATAGAACAGTGCGACGGGTATGCAGTGAAATAGCTGAAGAACATAATTTTTCTTTTAATTCAATATTGCTAATAAAAAATATTAACCATATACCATTCTATTTTCCATTATAAAGCACGTTTGTTCAATAGTTGCCTATTCGAATAGGACTTTAATGTGAACTATCAAGAACTTAATATGCACTTTTATATATTAATCGCGTTCATATTCAAATTGCTTTCCAATAATTGGTTAAACAAAACATCGCTCACTCAGTTGTTGTAAAATTATTGTATAAATGCTTTTTATTTAAATTGCTAATTTAAACTATAATTAATTAACGAGTGTTTCTTTACGAATTCACAATTTGAGAATCCTCTCACGTAGTGCGAAACTGAGTCCAAAAGCAGTTTACAACAGACAATACACAGGTGAACGGACAGACAGGCTTAAATCGATTCAGAATTTGATGCCGATCAAGAATATGTATGTTTTGTGGGGTGTCTAAAGCTTTTTTCTTTGATAAAATGCATGTAGCCCACATCCTTCGGTGGTTGGTATAAAAATTAATGGAAAGAAGATAAGAGTCTTTTAAGCGATACTTATTCCACTCATGCAATCGTACGGGATTTCTTAACGTTTAGTTTGCTCACCTCTAGATTGACTTCAACGACTGCTACATGTCTGCTAGACCAATCCGCAGGACACGGGCCCTCCAGAAATTTCAACATTTCTCCTGTGTTTGAAGTCCCATAAAACTTATTAGGCTGCGAAGTTTCTTTAACGTAGTAAGCAAAATTCTCAGCTTTCTCCATACCCTTTCTGCATCAATTTCCGGACCTGTCTCTTATAAGATTAATTCGTCTGGTCGGTCGGTTAGGATATTTGGTAGCTTTCCATAAGTAATGTTCACCAAAAATTCTTGAATTAATGTTCACAGAAAAATTTGTAAATTTCGAAAATTGTTAAATTGACCTGTTGCGCAGATCCTTTGTAGCTTTATTCAAACTGTTTTATCTAGAGGAATCCTACTGCTTTATTACTGGTTTCTTAATCGCCTCTTGCTGCAGATCATTTGCCTTATTTCAGGGTTAACATAATTATTTAAATATCCAGGGTTATCAAAATTTGTGGGAGTAAATTAAAACCAGCCTGGTGAGTAAAACTTCTTCTGATATCTTCTACCGTACCGTCAACTTTAAAACGGGCTTGCAAATTCAGATTAAGATGTAAATTGTCATAGATCTGAGCTCTAAAGTTTCTAATATCAGTTTTACGATTGACGATATGCATATATATATATGCATAAATATATATATATATATATTTAACAGCGAGATTGTGAAGAGTCCTGTTGAAATTGGTAATCAATGGAGAGTGATCAGAACTAAGGCCATCATTGTCATAAATGCGAATTATATTAGCGGGAATGCCAGGGTACACGATGAAATCTAACAGTCAAGAATTTTGTCTTGTATGTGGCTCTTCCAGTGGGCAAAACAAAACAGCTGTCATTGCAAATGTATTTGTAAAGCACCCTTCCTTTCGGATTTAGTGGTCTAAATCCCCGCTATAAGTTCGCGGCATTAAAGTCACATCCTACAAACTTTGCGTGCAATTGCCTGGAGAAATCTTTATAAGCGTTACATATTAATGTAAGCCAGGAAAGTAAATGAACGGCGCATATTATAATAACATAAGCGTTTCCATTGGGTCCAAGAAGTTTCTAAAAATTATTTTCTGAAAATACTTGAAGATTTGTGTCCAATAGTATGACGCGGAACCAACATAAGCTCCATCATCAAAGTGATTGGCAGTTATTAAGTTATAATTGTTAATTTTGAAATGAGAATGATTTCCGAAATGAGAAGAAGAATGTCGATAAAACTTTTATTAAGAGAACAAGTGAAATATTATATATATATATATATTACGTTAGACCCACACAGCATTGTCTAACATAGTTCTTATTTTTGCCATAGAAAAAATAAATTATACCCTGTTTTTATGTGAACTTACTATTATGGAACTGTGTATTAATAATTAGACTTCTTTGCAAATAAAGGATTACTTTTCGTAAGAATGATTGCGCCCAAGAGTTTTAAAAATTGGGGTACATGTTCAAAATTCAGCACAGTCTGTTATCTAGAGTTGGATCCAAAAATACTCATACGTTGTCCAAATTTTGTAGAGTTAATTTTTATATCGAATTACTATAGTCGATCAACATCATCACATGTCGATCATAACATTTTAAAACTTAAACTTTTCTGCTGTAAAAAACAAAAATTTTCGTAAAAATCGTTATATAGGATGGAACCCAAAAATAGGCGTGGGTAGTTAAAATTTGGTACAGTGGTTTTTTACACCACTTGTGGTGCAGGGTATAAATAGCGATTCGGAGACTTGTTTGCAGAGTTTAGAGACTAAGAGCGTCATCATATTGACAAGAGTATTTGTCATCTCAACATGCTTTCTAATCACATCCTCAATTTTTAAAAAAGTATTAGGATTTTTCAATAAGTCAGCGTATTGGTAAGTAGGAAAATTATTATTACCATTAGTCATATCAATATTATGTGTAGTTGAGTGCTGTTTATTAAGGAAACAGAATTCTTCTTGATTATAACAAAATGGCCTTTTCATTATCTGCACCCAGTTCCAGACCTTTATAAACCATTGGCAGTGGATCTTTAGTAAATCTATGATACCTGTTAGAGACATGGCACATTTTAAGGCACAGCTTGGATTACTATCAAATAGGTTATTTAATACCATTCTTTCTGCTCTTTCCTGTTTAATTGGATCGGTGTGAAATTGACCTTTTTGTCACACAAATTGTTTGCTTGCTTCCTGTAATAATCGATAGATGTCGTCAATATTTTAATTTGACCGTCTCTAATGGTTTTGTAATTAAACTCATTAGCAACAATAACCGTTGAAAAATCCGTTATCATTCGTTTTATATCACGTAGGCAAGGAGTTACAATATGTGACCGCTTTGGAGATATTGCCACTTCATTGCTACTTCTACTACTCCGTTAGTATCACTATCGTTAATAACATTGTTTTCATCAGAACTTAGAACAAAAAAACGATTAGATTTAGAATTTGTGTCAATAGCTCATGAATAAGCTCGGCTTGCTGTAGAGTTATTTTGTACATTTTGTAAAAATTGTACGGACCTTTTGCTATTATGAAAGTTATAAGAAGTATTTTGTTTACATTTGCTCTGGCGGATTACCAATGACAACTGCTAATTCATTGTATTATTTTCTTGATTGGAATCTCCCAAAGAAAGCTGACGTAGTTCTGGGGAATCATTCATATTTTATTATTATTGCCATTATCCAAAACGCTTTTTGGAGAACGCAGTAAGACCAACCAGAATAAAAATGTTCAGGTAACTAGTTCTAATTTTAATAATCTTCTATGTCAAAATGAACAAATAGTTCAACTTGGCGGACGACAGTCCAAGGGCAACGTTTCCGCAAAGTCTTTTAATTGATTCAAGGAACTTTGTAATACCCAAATTCAGCACAATTATCTCCACACTATATTAATGCAATTAATTAAGATTGCGCACACAGCACTCGTAAGTGTTACCGCCGATAATTGAAAGCAATAAGTGAAGATGGAATAATTTATAAAATATTTTTAACCATACTTCTTGCTGGTCAACATAATTTTCTTAGACTGCATAAAGCTGTACAATAAATCAATCGAATTTTTTATCTTCTGATTGAAAAAAATGGACAAACATTAATCAAAAACTGGCGGACTGCTACGGAAAAGGTTAACTTTGGTTGACAATTTATTTTCGAATATAATTCGAATCTCACACGTGCCTTCCACTTTTATGAAAGAATCTTTTAAATATATCTTATAATGCTGTTTATATAGATTCCTTTGCTTTAAGCAGTTGGAAATTAACTTCCTCATCCTTGGTTTACTAAATTTTACATCATTTCCTTAAAATGATTTGGCAAAACTTATTTTACCTTCAGCCAGCGTTCAATTTCGTCACACAACATTTTTTTCTCGGTTTTAACAAACGCAAGTATTAAAAGCAAAAAATTAGGTTCATTCTCGAAAAATGAAAAGGGAAGTTGTCTGCCTAAGACCAATACTTTGCCCTGTCCCTGGATAATTTCACATATATAAGTTGAAGCCATCAATTATTAGGAATTAAATGGTGTTCAATTAATAAAGAAAAGCCAACCAACAAAACTAGGAAACAAATTTAGAAACGTTCCGAGAAAAAGTGAACCAAGTTCTAATCCATATTATCATTATTTATTAAAGAAATGTTTATTTTGTGGTTGAAGTATTGTTGTTAGCACAACAAAAAAATCAACAATAATAAAATGAAAATAATTGCATATAGAAAATAAAACAAAATATTAAAACATATTAAGTAATTTAAGATGTTGATTTGATCTGTTTAATACAAAAGAGTAGAAGAGAACTTCTAAACAATCAAAGATAACAACGAATAGTGGCGCTGATAGATGAGGCGCCGTATTGCTATAACAAAGCAATGAAAATATTTTCTTGTCTATTTCGAAGATAGAGGAACAACGTCATTAGTATCGTATTAAGCAGATACTCACATATTAAGTGCACATAGGCATGAACATAGCAAAAAAAGCCTTAAAGGTCGATAGAATTTATTAGATTAGATTCTACATATTAAAGTATATATTACTTTATAAATGTATATGAATGTGTGGTGTATGTTTGTGAAAGAACAAATCACTGTGTGGTACGGCGATCGAACGCATAAAAATAGGAATGCTCGTGCGCTTTTCTGCTACTCAGTGTATTACTACAGCAGATGTATACTTGGATATATTGTAGTAGTGCCGTTGAAACAGCTCAGTAAACAGTTAGCAGACTGAATAAGTAAAAAACCAAATAACCAGACAAATGGCCAGATATACGGAAACAGTTTACCATCGCATTGGCACCTGTGGTGTCGAAAATACTTCTTCATACAACATCCCAGAGACGTGTGCGACTTCTTTACCTCGAATGCTTTGTCCGTTTGTTTATTTCCCTGAGGCCCTGTTGTGATGTATGATTTGCTTTGTTTTAGTTCTTTAGTTGGTCAGAGGTTAACATTTTGGCATTTTTTTTCAACTCGAGTGGCTTAACGATGTACAAATGAAAACCAGTGATGGATTATGGTGTCTTACGCTTCGTTAAGAACAAAATATTTATTTACATAGCATTTGTCTTCTGCAACACTGCCTTCATCCCGCTCATGGAAAAAAGGGTATATCTTATATAAATCGTATTCACAGTTGCCACAGTTTTCATATGCGGTTTCCGCGATTATGTTTTTATTTGGCTCCTTTATGAAAATATTTAATTTACTGTTATTTACCACTTTTAATGATTAAGATAAATTGTTGTTTAAGTTGGCAGATCATTAATTTAATTTAGTATACTTTTTAAATACCGAGTTTACGTGCCAAGCAACAAAACCTGACCGTAACGGTGAGAATTTGAAATAATGATGATACAGCTTATTATCATTATGCGAGTTGCAATCATATGTAGATGCCAAAACGTCTCTATTACTACTTCTAAGTCAGTCTTATAAATCAGTCTTATAAGTTCTCATTAGCCAAAATTGTTTGCGATTTAACTTTCAAACCGCTCATTGCAACTATATAGCAAGTCATTCAGAAAATGTGTAGTGCAAGCCATATATATGTTGGCGAGTAGCTGCTGGCTTAGTTTGAGGCTGCAAACAGCTCAGTTAGATCAGTACGTGAGACCTATACTAAGCATGAAAAAATGTATTGACAAAATTTGCGTTGCGTTCGTTAATTTTTCAGAAATATTTGCAATTTTTTTCAAAGGCATGAAAAATGTATTTGAAGCATTGGAGACATGAATCGAAACCAATTTTACCTCCGGGATAGCTATATAAAATACTGTGGGTTGCAAGTTACAGTTCTTTGGCCTATTTTAACCAATAAATCTCACCATCTCAGATACCAGACGTCTTTGTATCTATTGTAATCTTAGTACATTTCCGATCCTGTTGCTTATAGTTTTCAATATGACGTTTATACAAGCATGCAAGAGACTGATGAACATATCAAACATAGAAATAATTACTTTAGAGCTTTTTTAAGAGATAACTGACATATTGTCCATGACATATTTCCAGGTGAAAATACTCCGTTTAAACTTTATGCAAATGCATAAATTATTCTCTGAGTGTACACAACAGTTTTTAGGAGCCTCGAATAAATCTAGTTCGGTGCAAAACAAATGTCAGACGCGTCATTTCTCTTGTCGCTGAGTTATGGCGCTTGATGATAAATGAGCGCAAATGTAAAGAAAAGGTGTTCAGCCATGCGGGAATGCAGGGTAAACACCAACGGTACAACCGAACATTGATGCCATCTTCATTTAGCATACTACCTGGGAATAGTGTACTAAGAGCTTCCCAAATCAAGTGGAGCGATTGGCAGGAAACGATGTGAACAACAGCGGATTTTTGTCGTTTGCAGCAGTTACTACATAATTCCGATTTTAATGTCGTTAAGGCGAAGCTCCACTGTATTATTACGATCTACCACATTATGAGCCTCTGCAAGCGCCTTAAAGGTTCCATTTATTTACCTTCCGGTACTTTACCAAATTCCGTATACTCTGGCGTGCATTATCAGGAAAGTCACAGGACGCGAGCTATGTTGACATTCATCCTTGATTTCTTGAGTTATTATGCCCCAAAAGATTCCATATGGTCACTTGCATTTTTAAGGGGATCGTCTTGTGATGTACATTTCCTTCTTGTTAGAAATTAGCCAAGATTACACCCTTGCCAAAAAATAATGGCGAATATCGACCCCTAGTTGCTTTAGGTTTCTGAAGGTCCCTGAAGTAAGGTTTGTGATATTGTGCTAAATTATCATATTTCCATTATTGCATATTTAATCGAATTTTAGGCGAAACAGATCCTAAAACGAAGAATTTCGTCAGTGTTATAGAACTTGGGGCAGATTTCAAAGACTTTTTGCTTACAATGTCGTCGTTGGCGTTTTTTCTGCAAACTGAGGAATACCGCAAGGATGGCACAAAAAACGGGGCAAATAAGTCAAAGAACACGCCCCCACTAAAATATGAGGTGAGATCACTCTGATCTGCATGTAGGTTGTCCAATGGCTAATTTTTGCTCAATTAATAATTCTCAGATAATAGTTAAATCCTTCCTTTACAAATCTCGTAATGCTTCTCTTTCTTGTATGCAATTTAATTTACATCTTTTTTACGCTTTCGCATTCGGCAATGAAGCCGTCTCGTTTTGTCCATTTTTTCGCCAATCCGCATGTATATCCGTGTAGTGGAGTTTACTTTGGTGCCGCGCATATAGCAAATGCTTAGTCGATAAAGGTATAACACTTACTGAGTGGGTCGTTCTTTCCTCAATTCCTTCTAATTTTTTTACTTTTTCAATTTAAAAACTCTTATCGCAATTTTTTAAGTTAAGCAAAATTCTTACTAAACTCTGATTCCTATCTTACACGTAAGCTGGCGGGTGAAAGAATGTAGTTTTTTCGAACTAGAATATACAGGTTGATAGCTATTTGCTCTTGTAAGTTTAAAAGATAAACGTTGATCAGAGTTCCATGAGTTGTGAGTGAAGACGTCTTTCGGTTTCGGTTAGATTTACTTCTTGAAAGAAAAAATTTATAAACACATAAAATATAATATATATACCAATATAAACGAAGATTATTGTATAAAAACCACCTAATATGTAAGAAATTATCTTTAGCTCATAAAGTGCGAATCAGAACAACTTTCAGCGTAGTCTTATCAAAAAATTGCTAATTCCAATGCAGAGCATTGGTATTACACAAGAGATACATCCAAAGGGATCATTACGATTGGACTTGCGCAAGCATGTCGCATGCACGTTAATAGAAAAGTCGTTTTACAGCATGAACGTGATAGATACATTATTGCAATATATCGCCCAATAATTTCAGTAAAATTGTCCTTTCTTACTTAATTACTTAATGTAATACCTTTCTACAGAGAAGTATTCCTGGCGTAACTATTTTGTTGCTCATGTTCTCACACTTGCAAAATATCTACACACGTAAGCAGCTTTTCTGAAGAATAAAATATACTCAAACAAAAGGGGTACGACCAAAATATCTGATGATTACCTGGAGAGTTCACTGAGTATTGCAAGTTCTTTCATTGGCTGGTATACAAGCATTCATTTAAACGCTTCAGCCTGTCCAAAAATTAATACAATTTTATAATTAAAAAGTTAAAGTTCTTTCAATATTGCCAACTAATTATACGTATAATTTAGATAACTGAAACGGTTATCACACATCTGTTTCATGTGTAACCCCAAAAATCTGTTTCCTTTTAATTTTATTTTTATAATTAGCAATAACAAATGGAGACTGGCGCTCTAATCGAAGAAAAGGCTGATTTTTTTATTATAGAAACATTGGTACTAATATAAAGTATAAAGGTGTATCTATCGGTATGTGTTAATGTACAATAAAGAAAAAAAAGCAACAAAATAAATACTGAATAATTGTTTAACTTACAGTTGCAGACATACATCGTCAGTGGGTGTTAGATAACGAAGCCAGCTGTCGCCCCGCTTATGACAAGAGACTGAACGTTTATACGAGCGCGCTTACAAATAAGAGATATAAGACAGACGATTTCCAAACAAAATTATGGTGAATGCAAAAGACTCCCGCTTTCATTGTTATTGTTTTGTTTAGAAAACAATTGTGTTTAACATTTATAATGGAACGGCAATGATCTTGTTGATGACGATGATATAGTTGCGTTGTAAATTGTTTCGTTCATTCAGAGGTTTCCTCACGAAAATATATTTTCACTTACATAACCCTTTTATGGGTTATATTGCTTTTTGCTCCCTATTTTTGAAAATGTCCAAGTCACTCCAATAGCAAAGAGAACTGCGAGATAAGACGGCCCCTGTTCATTACTATGCTGCCACTATTTTTTTTTGTAAAAACGTACTTAGATAAAAGGTAAATGCCGAAAACAATTCACGATGCTTTATATGCCAATGCAACTGGCGATTGATTCTAAATAAGGCCTGTGTTATCCTAAAAATCGCAATCGTCAATTAGTCAAATCGCAAGAAGGCGTACATAACAATATAATATTTTGGAACCTATGCGATTGATGACTTGGACACTGTTAATAGAAGTAGTGCTGCTAAGCTTACATATATGTAAGAGGTCGAGACAACTAATTCAACGCATGGCTGTTTATTTGCCTATTAATTGCGGGCACTTATGCTTATGAACAGATATTCATGTTCATGTAGTCTGCAAGCAAGAATTACACAGGACAATTTCACTCCTTGTTATCTTGGTCCCTTTGGGTACACAATGTTTATATTTGCATATAACATGTACGCGCTTAGGAAGGAGGTCATGCACAATAAATATAATTTTGATTAATACCAGATTTAGTACTGACTTGCTTTCATCGTCGTGTTCAACGTCAAATGACAGTTTTTATGAGTTGTAAGGCTTGTTGTTATCTATGGTCATTTTGGTAGGCTATCACGCGTTTACTTGGTTTTTGAAATTATTAGTAGAATGTTCTACAGCAAGTTCTGCTACAAATTTTGTGATAATCAATATGGCCTACCGCAGGCGTGTTCGTCTGTGATTTATATAATTATATAACTTTGCGTGTAGTGACTTAGTAATTACAAGTGAAATAGCATTTCCCGTTCATTTCACCTCTGACGAGGGGCAGGCGGACGAATGCACATGACTAACTGCAAATAGAAGTTATATGTATACGTATGTTCAAGTGGAAGTTATGTGTATATATATAGGAGTATATAAATAGGATATATATATAGGATTTATATATAGGAGTCAAGGCCCGAAAACCATCCAAAAAGTATTCTAAAATATGGACCTTCAAATATCAGATTGCAAAAGTAGTATTTGGTCAACATATGAATGATAGTGCTTTTCGTACTTAAATGGTATATAACATCAGCTCACGCAACAAATAAATACAAAATTTTTTTTTTCATCATAGAAGTAGTTCTTAATAGATGCAACACTCTACAGTTTGGTTTTCGATGCGTTATTTGGAGTATTATAAAATAAATTGGGCGACAAGGGATTAAAAAATGAATGTTCTATCATTCGCCGTTCATAGCTCTTAGGGAAAGTGTTTAAAAATTTATAAGCAATCGCTGCTTAAAATTGTGGGTCTTTTAAATTTTATACAAGTTTTGATTTTACCCCATCATTATTCACAGTTGGTCAATGGACATGGTAGGCCAATTGGTAATGTTTATTTGAAATATCTAATTATTATTGCTTTTATCAAAAATTACATTCATCTCTTAGTTAAATTGCGCTAGTAAATAAGGAAAAATCCGGCAAATTTTCTCTTTGCTTTGCCGAATAAAGTTGTGCGCGTGTATCTGCTCGTATAAGCATGAGGGTAATGCAAGTACTTTAACCCACATGCTGATCGTTGAAATAAATTTATTGCAATTATTGCAGAACAGCAGGCAAGAGCAGCAGGTATATAAATGAGAACATTTACAGATAAAAACCAATAAAGACTCGTAACAAATACGGCAACATTTATAAATTGATTCAAAGTGTGCACAGGGAGGTATCATTAGAGCAAACACGTAACCGTACCCGTCTGCATGCATGTACTCTGCGAATAAATGTTCGTTTGTATTAAGGTATTTTGAATACCAAAATATTTTGTGGTATAAAACAGGCGGCCATCGACTCATCATATCAATGAACATATGCACACTCTTGACGCAATGAGTCTCATTAGCCAAAAGGTAAATACCAGAACATTAACTATTGCGTACACTCAAGCGTAC
Organism: Glossina morsitans morsitans; assembly: GCA_001077435.1. Lineage (NCBI taxonomy): Eukaryota > Metazoa > Arthropoda > Insecta > Diptera > Glossinidae > Glossina > Glossina morsitans. The sequence continues at coordinate 142,232 of CCAG010004197.1, read as the reverse complement.
AGATTTAATACTGTTGATAGATATTTGTAAAAACTCTTTAAAAGCTTGAACATGCTCATTAGGCCGTCAACCCACCCACTGTTTGCAAATTGTTTTTCTCCTTTATAAGTTTAACGAAGAATATTTTCTTATTTCTTTCTTGAATTTTATAAATATTTATTTTTTTCAATATTGAACGCACACAGCCAAATAGATGTGTAAAAGACTTTCAACAAAGATTAATAAATTTTTATTAAATAGTAGGAATGTTTACACAACAATGATTTGCAGTCAATTTCCCATCACTTTCCATTCACACTATCAAATGAAAGTTAGAGAGAACTCAAAACTAATAATTGCCTTACATCGGATTTTGAATACTAAGCAAATAAAGGTAAATATATAAAAGCCGCTCAGTTCCTTAACAGTTAATTGTGTGCGTTGAGTAATAAAACAGGTTTGATAAATATTCGCGCGGAATTTCAACTTAACATTTAGTTGAAAATTTTTGAATTAAATATGGTGAGTGTTTCAATGTCTTTTTCACTCGTTTAATTTCCAAATACTTCTGATACGGTTTTTAACAGTTCGCGGAAATTTTGTAAGGTTTTATGAAAATCGGGCAGGCTTAACTATCCCAGAATTTTTCCTCAACCGAGCAATCAAATAACGGGTCCAAACGGAGGAAGCGGAAAGTATGATTTGGTACAAGTTTTCACTTCAAAGTACACACAATTATTTTTTGAACATCATTTTGCTGTATAAATAAATATTCAACTAACTAAGCCTGTCATAGAAATCGTACAATTTTTTAAAATATTTTTAATTGAGAAAATCGTAAATACGAAAACATCATTTATGGAAAAGCAGCCTTTTAAAAAAATTAATTTTTTACATATTTCGTTGGTTCACTATATGCGCTCCTTATTTTGTATTAAATTATAGAGTTCTCCGCGAACTTGGTTTACTTTCTTAAATCATACCCTATTCTAAACTTTCAAGCGACCTCTTACACCATATCTATACACTTAATGTATATATATATGATGCATATGCATAAATCTTACATATGTGTTTAGCAAAATGGCGACTTTCTGAAGCCTTTTTACCATTGCACACGACAACTGAATGCGGCTTGTTATTTAAATCGGAATTTTGTCTTTGCCGCCTGTTCGTTATATATAACTTGTGCTCAATTTCCGGGGCGTAGGTAACTTGATGAAATTTGGTACACCGCCGCGTTTTGAATCATTTTTTTTTTTATTTACAAATAAAATTTAGCGGGAATAAAAAAACTACGCGAATAACTATAGAATCTAAATAAATAGATTGGCGTAATGTGGTATGTGTAGTGTTTGTGGTCAGGTATAACCTTTGCAAGTGTTCTACGGAAATAAAAAAGATTTATCCATCAACTAAGTCGTGCAACTGGGCTACACGATTTGCTTAGCGCTCCCACCTACTTTTTCTGAAATTGTCAGTATGTCGCATAACACATTATCGTGACTCGTCGTTCTCTCAATGCGTTGCCCCCCTTTGAAACAATCTCCCAGCAGCCACCGTGCCTGATGTTTGCACTTTTAAGTCAAATGCAAACAAACATCAGTAGATCCTAAGTGGACTGAAAAGATTGAGATTACACCACTTATATATATCATATGTCATACAAATATATACATAATAGCCGCGTTTTATGAAAATAAAGTTTTTGGAAGAGCTGTTAAGTGCAACGAATTTCATCTTATATAATAAAGCAGGCCAATCAATAATATCGTTTATTAATTGAATTAAGAAAGGAATATAAACGATTTTCTGATTCCCAATTACGAGCAGCAAGAATTGCTTCTGAGTTCATTCTACTCTGTCTCTATAAGACATTGGAGAGGGGACCATGCGATAAGGGCAAGTTTATGTATAGCATTATAATAACGTATGGATTGTCAAACTATGTGGCGCATGGCTTAACAAACCCCCACGTTGGCCTAGCTTTATTTATGGCGACCGCTGTATGCATTTTATAAACCCCTAAATGAATGAACGAATCTATATTTTCCAACTTATGTCACACAATTAGGCATGCAGTTCTCTTTTAGGTTCAATGTCACAGAATTAGATGAGCACAGCGGAACCACATTATTTAAATCAGATTGAAGGAGATAGAAGTATGACTGTAAGTTGAGGGAAAAGAATAAGAAGAAGATATCGCTTGATATAATCGTCGAACGTAGGTCATTGATGTAAAAGACAATTAAAAGATTTCAAGTGGTTTACGTCGAGGGACACCTGGCATCCAGGAAATTTATTGGAGATTGTAGAACTGGAACAATATTTTTATATTTATTTATGATCTCTTACGAAGGTAAAATTTGAAGATGCACCTTTGAAATAAGGCCTGAGGAGGACGTTCAAAAACTATTAACTTATGATTAAGTCGACCAAAATCTTAAAATCAGTGTATTCGGCATGTGTCTATAATCCACTATAGTATGCCTTGAAAACAAGACAAGTGTATGCTGAAACGGAGAAATAAATGATTGGTTTAGTGCAGGAGACTTATTGCTATTGGTTTTGGTAAAGCAGTCAACTTTGCAATAAATCTCCCATCGATATGACTATTTCCGGATCCATTTGGTGGAATGGGGGAACTACTTTCTAACACAGCGTGAAAACACCAGGTGTTGAAATAGATATTTAAAATAACACTACATAGACGTGAGCGCATTTGAGAATGCTATCACAACCAGGCGCCCAATGACGCTTTAATGTTCCTAAACATTTTAATACGATACATGCAGAAACTACCAAGTCGAAATCGAAATAGTGTCATCAAGATGATGCGGATAGTACTTATCAATGGAATCGAAAATGGCAAAAAAGTTGCTTTGGCAAAAAGTTTACACATATCGTGCTTGTCAGAGAATTCAATCCCATTAAATCAATTTGATCAAAGAAATATGAAAATTATTCTTTTTAAATTTTCAAATTTATAGAAATATTTTGGACTAATGGAGAATGAACGATTTATTTTTTGCAGATAGAAATTTCAAACCAAATATCTCGTTGATAAATAAATTAGTTTAATCAGATACCGAACTCGGGGCTTCACAGCCTAAGTTATCACTGAGACAGCAAGGGGCGTCTGGTAGATGAAAATAGGCGAAATTCGAACCATCAACCACATTGCGACTATGAGCATTGTGTTTCACGAAGACAAAACCGTTCTCATTTGGGAGTGTATAGAACCAAATTGAAAATAAACTTTTAATTGACCGGTAATAAGCTGTGCATCATGAGGTGTTGAAAGTTCAAATAAGTAGAGCAGACAACTACAATGCCAAGTAAGATGCTAGCTCCGGTTCGATTTAAATTATTAAACCGGTTCGATAAAAAATTATTCAAACTGTTAGGAAACGGTGAATATAATTTTTATACTTGGTTTTGTGATAGTCAGGCAGGTATTTAAAGTTAAGATCAATAATATCTTGCTAAGCGATAGTCACAGGTGCTAAGGAATAGCTCAGCTTTTTAGGTAGAATAGTTAGACAGATGCTATTTTAAGGTCCTTCCTTAGTAATAAATGCTTTGATCTTTGTGGCCATGACTATTTATTTAACGGTAATTAACGGTTTCAAAGTTCCCAAAAGCAAAATTTTAAACAATGATGAAAATGAAAACGTTGAGCGCAAAAAATGATCTATAGATATAATTATCAAGGCCACTATAACTTGCCGCTTTGCAGAACTCTTTCGAGCAATGGTTAAGTTTAATGGTGTTATGTTTAAAATTATAATTTTAAGGAGATTTTAAGACAAAGTTTCACAAGGATAAATAAGCTTGGGAAGTCCGGAATGTCAGGCGTAATTGGGATAGTTGATACTTTCGGTAGGAGAAGATTGTCGAATATGTGAACTAGTTCGAAAGTTAGCCCCAAATTTAATTTTGTAAATTTGTTTAGTGTCATGTACACGCGTATTCATATATTATCACGTGTGACGTTGTTCATAGGCATTGGTTTATATTAATAACTGAAATGTATAATATGCAAACGTAATAAAACACCACAAAACGTTAACATTAGCTTTACATTTAGTTTTACATTTATAAGAAAACAAATTTGGTAACATTTCAGTAAAGGCTTTTGAGCTTCAAACAATCGTTGAGCCCAATATTTCCAAAGACGCCGCAAATGCCAACGCCCACTGATGTGAATATCGTGGGATTAACAAATAAGCGAGTTTGCTGAAATATATACCAGTTATTATCAAATGTATGTATCAAATGTATCCTTACACAGTCTACGTAATCTTTTTAGGTTCCTAGTAAGAACGACTTAGACATCCTTGTTGAATCTAATTGCAGCCAAACTAATATATTCAGGTCAGAAGGTCATCAACCGTCGCAGTCTCGTCTCCCGTACTTCTGTCTGCCCGATTTTATGGTGTAAGATAGCCTAATTTCTTTTCCAGCCAAAGAATCGGCTGAATATTGTTTTTGTGACCTTATCTTGAAAGCGTTTAAAATGTTTTTTATCACACATTTGTAATCGATATTCATTATACTCTACCCCATTTACTGCACAAGGGTGTATGAAATTTGTACGGATGTGTGAAAGAGTCGAGATAGACCTTATCTTACTTTATCTTATACCTATCGATTCACAATCACTTTCTAAATTGATCTGTTGTCCGTCCGTCCGTCTTGTTTTTGTGGCCAACCTACAGCCGGTAATTTTTGAGATATTTTGATGAAATTTGGTGCAGAGACTTGTTTTGGCCCAAGAGCGAGCGTTATTGAAATGCTTCAGATCGGATCACTTGCCCAACCAATTCCCGCATAAGTCCTTATTTTGAAAAGCTGTACATGAATATCTGCAGGGTGGTGTAGAGTATTCAATGGTGCGTGCACTTGTTCATATAAAATTAGGACAATGCGCAAATTTGGCAGATATTTGTTAATATAATGAATGTAATGAAATGCCTACGTACGTGATGTAAATTTAACCGAATTCTGAACTAATGAGAACTAAGGTTAGGCCTTAAAAATTAAAAATTGCAAAAAAAAAAAAATTTGTTGTCATTTTTTAATTTAATTTATTAATATAAAAGGCAGGGAATTGTACGCTTCTGTGCACTATGACAAACAAAAGAGTTTGTTTGCAATGGCTAATGTAAAATAACTTGCATTAACAATAATTACATAAATTATACACACATTAAATGTTCGTGATGCTAAATAAGAAGTAAACAAATAAACGAAGTCACTCATTGTGTATACGCTAGTGGGCGAACCGAAATTTCTAATTAGCCTATGGTGTCTGTTAATGCTTATAAGAAACTTCAGATCAATAACCAGTTCATTTCATAAGTTATTTATAAAAATATTTTACAATAATTAATATAAAGGAAACCATTATAACAAATTATTTTATACAACCCCCCAAGAATTGAAAATCACTTAAAAGTCACAAAACCCTTTAATAAATACATCAATTAAAAATTCATACAATATCATAACTATTACAATAGCAGAACTACTATTAGGTCAGTATTTGCTGCAATTTGCCTCGCTCGCGTTTATTTTATTGACAGGTGCAATCAGGTACTCTTCAAAAATGCAGAGTCAATTTTGTGGACAAATGGGTAATGAATGGTGTACATTTCTGCGTTGCCATAAGGAGTCCCATTCGAATATAATTCGAGTCGTATGTTTGTGACGAAAATTAACAATTTGTTATTTTTCCAGGCTCAGATGACGATATTTAAGTATTGACTAAAAAATACTTAACCACTGTATAAATACTAAAACAAAATCCATTGGAAAATTCTTGCTAAACATACAATGAAAATGTTAAGGACTATGCAGAAAACATTAGTTGAAAGATAGATTTAAACTCTGGAAGCTACAGAGAGTTTTTTTCTTTTTTTTTCAAGAAAGGGATGATGCGTGGGGAGGATTTGGCCACACTCGAATATAATTTTCTTAATTGTTAGGATTCTGACAAAGAAGACGAGCGTCGAGAATTTTTATAAGTGAAACTTAAAAGCATCTCGGAGTTTTACGCGAGCAAGTTTACATACGCGCTACATGCTTATGCATACATCCAATTCTATCGGCAAGAACGAATTATATACAAAACAAATCTGGATTTCAAATCAATGGAAATCGGCAAGAATATGAATACGTTGAGCAGAAGTAGCCGAAATATTATGCATTTCTAATTAATCTATTTCAGGTAATGCACATGTATGCGTGATGTTTTTAATTTGCGAGTCAAAATTCCATTGAATTTATTTGGGGTCTTCTCTATTGCAATATGCAAAACGTTTTTGTCAGTCGATAAATTCTTTGATCACTTAATAGCTGAAGGCGGTCTCTATCTGGCAAGCATATAAAAATACTCTTACATCTTTATAAATAATATGAGCACGATAGGCACCAAATGGTATTTTCATTTTCGTAAGAAAACAATAATTTAAACACGCGGGGAATAAATAATAAACAATTTAAATAATTATTATGATTAAATACTAAAATGCTACGAAAACGAGCATATTACCTCAAATCCGTTTTAATATAAATTATAAAGGAAGAGAACGGTTTGGAACCATATTGCGATATAAAATTCAAAAAAAATTTAGTTATCAATTTATTTATAAAAGCAAAAAAAGTTTTATTGGTTTTACGATGAATAGTGGACACCCATCATGTTAAAACTAGAGTTGTCGACATTATATGTACATATATTCTACCAATGTGAGCCAATATGAATGTGCATTTAGATATGTATGTATTTATGTATAGCTGGCTATTAAAGTCCATTAATCGGATATATATATATATATATGAACGGTATTTAAGTCTAGATACAGTTTTAAAAATTGAGGTTTCTGTTATCAAAAACTGTATTTATGGCGTGAAGGTTAAAAAACATATTTCTTAAGAAACAAAAACTTTTAATAAATAAGCAAAAAATGGCAGCATCGCTAGCAGGTTCGGAAAAGAACGTCTTTATTAAACGGTAATTAGTTTTTGTACTTGTTTTCGTACGTTTAAATAATAATTTATAAATTGAAGTAAAGTTCTGCATTTCTTTTCCTTAAAATGCCACAAAATATACAAAAACGCAGCAATCTTAGAGAGCGTAAAAATCGAAGTATTATCAGTATCATAGCAAACGAACAAAAAATTACTGTAGTTTGCATTGGAAAAGGCCTACAAACATATAATCCCATCAGTATTCATTCCGAAAGAGTGCGAAATGTTCTAAGAGCCAGCGATTTTCGTAGTCGCATATCAAGGAAACCTCATTTTTAAGCGCTGTTAATATGGTAAATGGCTCTAGTTGCAAAACGCCACAAACATTAGGACGTAACTTTTTGGAACACCATAATTTTTGGTGACGAGTCTAAATTTGATGTATTCGAATGGCAATCCAAAATTTATTACCAGCTGAAAAATGCGGTGGAGGGTCTGCCGTGGCTTGTGGGTGCATGTCTATGTCCCACCGAAAGATGGGAGTATATTCAAGTCGTCGAACCGTTCCCAACATTCACGAGGTAGATGTGTTTTTAATCAGCATCAAATTCTGAATTGATTTCAACTTATTTGTCTGTCTATCCATGTATTTTCGTGCTTAGCCTACGAGCCGCTATTTTTAAGACATTTTGACAAAATTTGATATTCACATGTATTTGGGATCAAGGATGAACGCTATTGAAAGTGAATTAGGTGAGCGAATTTGTGCGATTGCATCTCATATAACGACCCAGTGGAATGAATTTTTTATATGGAAAAAATTTGCAATTTTTATATTTCTCGAAAAATATTGGTAGAAAATAGTATTTTGGCAAATATATACGTAGGAAATTTTGGCCAAATTGAATTAATTTTCCCCAAATTATACGTCAACAAAAGTTTTGGGTGTTTCTTTCTACAAGCTCTTTTTGAACACTGTGCATTGCCATGGTGGCGGGGAACAATCTTCTGTTTATTCCGATGAAAATAAGTGAAGGATTGTTTTAGATAAACCGCGATCGCTTTTCTTAGTAAAGTCATTTTTGCCATTAAACAGTTAACTGTGTATGACGAACACCTACGTAATGAAAAATGCGCAAAATTTTGTTTTGCATCATCGCTACATTTTCGAGACGCAATTTAAATGCAAATCTTCCAAAGAGGTCGATACAGTTAAGTGGTTATTTGAGGTAACTCCTATTGTAACATTAGTAGTTAAGAACATTTTTGGCCAAAAATTTTCAAGTAAGTAAATAAAAGAGTTAATACTGCATCCCTAAGTTCCGTCTGAAGATTGTCTCGACCAAGTTACGATCATGTCTACTGACTTGCCTTTGACTTTTCATCTTATTCAAATTGAGTCGGTATATATCTGCAGTACCAGTTTCATTGGGTTTTAGCAGCTCGTAATACCTCGCACCTTGCTGAACAGGAACACTTTATGGCCATGAATATTCTGCTTCATCGTCGGTATGGATAGCTGTGCTGGACCAACCCATGACATTTTGCACTTGGGATTGTCGTGATCGACTCACTTCGCCGGTCGCAATACGCCACTGAAAATTATTCTTTTTTTGCCTAACTAGCAACGAAATCGTGATATTGAAACAGTCCTAAATGGTTATTTTCCCTCCGTTTGGATCTTTCCCATCGCATGTAAACATTTAGAAATAGTTGATTCATCAACGTCTGAGCTTAGCGAAAGTTTTTTGAGAGTTTCAGGTGGATTTTCGTCCAATAAGTCTTGCAATTCATCTACGAACTACGAACTGTTTTGTTCTTGCTTTTTACCATTGACGTTAATATCACCAATTTTAAATCGTTAAAATCAAAACCGACATTTGGGATATGATCATCATAAGTTTCTAAAAGTATGTGATGGAATTCAGCAGAAGATTTTTTCAAATCAAACAACAAGAGCAATTAACGTGAACAACTTAATCACGTTAAATGGAAAACAGGTAGTTAGGGCAAAAAAGAAAGAAGGCTCGTCAATATTTGAAAGTTGGAGACAATGTTGCAACTTAAATTATATGATCCCCTTAAATTACATATATATCACCCCTTAAATGACTTATTATGTGCGCTTTCTGTTAAAATAACTGCATTTTTTTTTTTAAAGGAAAAACGAACCTTTTTTGAATAATTTTAGACTTGAGCGGAAAAGAAAGAAAACCTAAAAATCGAACATTCGCGTTCTCTGAAATAAACCAAAAAATTTTCAATATTTCTTCCTTCATAGTGAACATAAAAAAAATTCAAATTCTCTGCAGACTTATTTCTGTGGGAGAATTTATGTGGACCATATTTGCACTACGACAACTTTAATATCGTACCCAACGTGAAAAGTCTACGTAAATAAAATAGAAAACAATCGAACATACAAAATACAAAAAAAGGCGAAATGAACAAAGAAAAGTAAAAAGGGCCACAAACGACAAGAAATTTTTGTATGTTGTTTTAAAAATTGTAGAGCATACGACAAGCATCAATTAAAGGTTAAAAATTTATAGTTATATACTTATTTAACATTCTAATGACTAATATTTCGCTTTTCTTTTTTTAAATTTTAAGTTAGAAAACATCAAACTTTTTACTCCAAAGAATGCCATTGCCAATGCCATTGACAGCAGAAATCTGCTGCCCAGGCTACGACACCTGCCATGAATGACTTTTTACGCAAATTTTGCGGTTTTCCTACTGTTATAGCTGCTTTATATTATCTAAAATTAGAGCCTGGATGGATACTTCAACATTAAATGGAAAATATGATCAGATGCTGCTTCATTTTATCCACACGTTGTGTATCTGAGTATGACTCCGAACTTTTTGTAATAAGGTGTATAAGTGTAATGCAGGCTGCTCTGTAAAACTGTGGTTTTATTTTGTTGTGGCTTATTCCAATCAAATGAATTCATCACTAGGAAACGCTGTCAACAGCAACTGATGTAGCTGTGACCAACCAAAAAAACCAAACTCACAATATGACAAACCTGACTTGAAAAATGTTTACAGAGTTCTAATCCGGAATTTCCTACTCTGGGCGCTATTATCAGTAGATATTACTTCTCTCGACTAACACAGGTCCCAATGGATGACTTACCGCCAGATATGAAACATGGGTTCTTTTGTGGCTAGTTTATTGTTATCCGGAAGCATAACTTATATTTTACATAAAAGATGAGAGAAGTAATGGGTGTTGTTAGACAATGCATCGAGCAAAGTCACTCCTAAAATTTTTTAATTCAATTTTTATAACAAATCGGCTCATACCTATTAACACGCAATGAAAAGAGTAAAGAACTTAAAGACCCAGCGAGAGAAGATAACAGATATCAAAACTTGATAGGCGTGAGCGAAAGGTGATTATTTTCAGTTTCTGTGCATAACTTTACTTAAAATGGCATATCGTACATATTTTTCAACCAACCCTTTGAAAATTATTTTAGGAGATGTTTTTTTAAGAGATTTTCGTAAACGATACGGGTTAGCCAACAAAGTTTGGGAAGAAAATTTCGGAATATTTAGTTGAATTGAGAAATAAATTAAAGGACGGAAGTGTGACATAAAAGATTTGATTAAAAAAATTCGATTATATATTACAGGCTTTAAAATATCTTGAACAAATACAGCACTGCGATCAATAATACGCTTTACGAATACGAAAGCACATTTCATCGTTTTAGCGACAGGAGCGGACGCAAAAAATGCGTTAATTTACAGCAATCCTGCAGCACCTCATCCGAAAGCGAAGAAATTTTTAAGCTAAACAAATAAAAAACTTATAGCCGTTTGAGACGAATGTTGTACACTATATTCTTTATTATCGACAAGTTAGTCGGATTTTGTTTTTTATTAAATTTTCAAGGCATTCTGTTAAATAACTCCATTAGAATTTGTATTCGGCTTTGCATTGTTATAATTTTTGAAGTTATTATAGAGAAATCGCACTCATTCCGAACTTACTAAGCGTAACTATATATCTTGCAGATGTCTGATGCGTCCTTCCTTTCGTTCACGCATGTAAAGTTAATATGTATGAGTATTCATATGAATGAGTATGATGCACTCTACTCTCCAGTAATTATGAAAGGTTTTGGTTAATCAGATTCAAGTAAGTTTAATAGACGTGTCTTACAGTTTCAGGACTATGTTACAGGTACTTTAAGTGCACTAAATCAAATGGAATTGAATGTAAAAGAAATGCTGGCAAATTTCTGCAATCTTTCCAGATTTTCAATGCAATTCTCGAAATGGTTCGGATTGGATCGCTCTTTCGTTATGGAAAGAATGTAGGTCGTGGTTCACCATGGTGTTTTTACTTATTCTTAAAATAATTTTTGGTAAAAATATCACAATGTTCCCTCTGATTTTGAAGGGTATTTTCAGAAAATTTTCAAGCTTTTGCTATCTGTATTATAACGGCAGGGGACGTTAAAAAGAGGCTACTTGTTCTGAGATACAACGCCTTCATTTGGTTTTAAAAAATCCGAACAATTTTTCTTTATGCTTCAAGATTTGTATTTTGTGTATAAGAAAGCAAATGCTAAGAAATTTTTTCATTCTTACTCATCAATAATTTTAGCAAAATGACTTAATTTTTAACGGACACTAAATTCCAATACTCCTTAAAATAAATTACTCTGGAAAACTCTTTTCTAATGATGAGACTCTAGCTTGTTCTTCTCACATTTGAACTCATTTTAAAACATGAAATTTTTTATTCAAGAAGTTTTAGCAGAAACATTACCGCTGTCATTAATCGTGTTTCCCAAAGCACGTATTGGTGTAGGTCTTATAATATTTTTTGAATCCATAAAAGCAAAAGCATCCTGAATCTTATTGTTCGATATAGCGGCGGGAGGAGCTGCTTGCCACGAGTTTACGGCATATGTTAAATGACGTGAGTGTTGGATATCTGATTGTCTACTCGTTACCGAACACTTTGGATATGAACAACATGAGTAACTGGAATTCGCATTATCGCAACACTTAACTGAAATTTTTGCTTCGTTACATAACTTCCCAACCGGTTCACATTGCTCAGTAATTATTTTAAATTGCGTATCTTCGCTGCGATTTAATAAGCGATCAACCCCGAAACTTAACTGCTGCACTTGTACCTCATTGGTCACTTGTAGTGATTTTTCTTTAACATTTGCTACAATCTTATCACTTTCCATTAATTCTTCAACACATTCTGTCTTGTCGACACTTAAATTTGTAGGCGTTTCATTCTTGGCATTTATCGGTAAATACGATTGCTTTTTTACGTTTTCTTCTACAACCGTCATAATTTTATTGTGTTTTGATATCATATTTATAAAACGAAAACTTTAAACCTCTATTGAAATTTACATTTTGTTCACAAATTTACAGAGAATTTCCGTTGCTCGAATTGCCCGTAACCGCTCAGCTTCCTTTGAAGACTATCTGAGAAATCTCGCAATTTCTGCGTTATTCGTTTGCTTTTTAAAATGATCGCGCAAGCAGTTCGTAAGACATCCCACACGCTACTAAAATAATCATAACTGGTGTTCGATTTGTATGTTATTTCGACAAATTGATACGTTGAATAGAATGAACCATCTCACCAAAAAATATTAAAACAGTGGAGCAATCAACTTGAAAGGAAATGAAATTTGTGTGAACCAATCAACGCAAAATAAATGCTTTCTTAACTGCAAACTTTGCCTTTACAACAAGTTTTTTTTTATTGGACTTACTTACACATTCATTTTTATATTAATATATTGCTATTTTGAGAATCAGAAAAAATCGGACTGCTCTTTTTTATTCTACTCAGTAAATCATCTCTTGTTGAGTTTCTGACTCGCAAAGGAAAAAGAAGAAATTGGTCGGCTTTTGGAACCTCATATATTTGGTTTGCTCATTTTTCCGCTAATAATTAGTTAATGTTAACTTTGGGAATAAAAGCAAAAGCCGCAGGAATTAATTTTCTTGTGTTTTGAAAAACTGTTTGGAGCGTTTTGATAAATTTTACGGAACTTTAATTTAAATTCCGAGATTCGCGACATGTAGTGTGAAAGAGATAGAAATAATAAAAGAAATGGAAAGATGGTTAAAGCATTTTTAAAAATTTTAATTACAAATTTATTTTTCACTTACTGTTCTCGCGTATGTTGAAAATGAAAAGATGAAATGTGTGCGTATTGCGTATTTACGAACATGCAAATCGTTGACATTTGCTGAAAACTGCACAACATGGTTTTCACATATGTATTTTTATTTACTTGTTTGTTTTGTTAGCTTGGGGTTTCCTTACGCACTCTTATCCACTGTATTTGAACATTGAAAAAGAGGAAGAAAATTAAAAGTTAATGATCGCTTGATGTCTGCACCAATCGGCAAGCATATCTCATTCTCTCCCATATGCAAGCAGAGTGGAAGGCGGAGTTGTGAAAATTCTCTTTTCATTAATGGCCTAACGTGCTAAACGATTTTAACAAAACAACGTTTCGTAATTGACAGATTTATGTTGATGGTAATGAAAACATCAAAAAAATTTATATAAAATTAAAAGCTGAACAAAAAATTTTATTATTATGCGCCAATTTTCACCAATAATAACTGAAAATTAAGCCTTTTACAATATGAAAATCCGGAAATAGTTCTATGAGAAGGACTGCAAAAAATTGCCCTTTCCGATCCAAAGCTTCCAGATCAATTTAGAACGCCGATATACTACCACACGGCGACCTTTGTCGCGAAATTCTCAATATTATATCATTGTTTCGATCGGAACAATTTTCAACAGCATTCGTCCTTGACCCAACACACAACAGCGTGCCAATTTTCATCAAAATATCTTAAAATCTGAGGCCTGACGGACAACCGGGCCAATTGAGAAAGTGATTCTGACTCGTTCGTATAATAAAAGGTGCGTCTACCTCAAGTTCGTCTGCCTATTATTCACTGTAGTTAGCCAGTTAACGTTAGTGAAATTAGTTTTGCAAAGAGAAAAACGTCGTGACTATCACCACGCTTCGTTCGCGCCACTGCTAAGGTACTTGATAATCGGACGATATGAAAAGACTAAAAAATGATGAGAAAAACCAAACAATACATGACATAAAAAAATTATACTTTTTGCACGATCCGCCTGAGTGGCCAAATCTCAAGTGCGGTAGAGCTTTTAATAAAGCCGAAAGCCTAAGATGCTAGGGTTTTAATACTTTAGTCTTAGAATTTATTCTCTGGCTAAATTTACATAATAATATTAATAATAATAATATACTACTTACAGAAAATTAAAAAAAAAAACGTGTTGTTACGATTTATCATGTAGTGTATGCACGCAATTGGTGAAAAGTTCCAGCGAACAAAATATGTTATTAAAAATTTGAAACAATTAGGGCTTTTGAAATATCTTAAAGGACGCTAGAACCTAGCAGGAAAACTTAATTCCATTACTATATTCAGAATTTATCACCTCAAAAACGCCCAAAATATAAAAACCATTTCTTTTTATAACTTGCTTAACTTGTAATGTTTGTTAACATTTATTATTATTATTATATAAATTTAGCCAGAGAATAAATTCTAAGACTAAAGTCTTAAAGCACTAGTATCTAAGGTATTCGGCCTTATTTTTTTTTTTTTTTTTATTAATATTATTATTATTATTATTATTATTGTTATTATTATTATTTGTTAACATTTAATTATAATAATAATTGCAGCATCTCCCAGAGACTTTTATAACTTATAAAAGTACAAATTACGACTAATCGATTTATAACCATATTCTTATAACTAATGACTTCGGTAATTTCAACTTATATAACTTCTTATAAAGTGTAACTTACGACATTTATGACTTCTTGTAACTGCTATAACTTCTTACAGCTCATAATTTACAAATCGATTAATTGCATTAAGTTATAAGTTGTAAATAGCTCTCACATTCTCTCACATAGCAATGAAGTTCCGTTCTTCTCATGAGATTCAATGTCCTTCAGTATTTCAGTATTTGTACAGTGCAATACCTTAGTTTCTTTTAGTTTGGTGATTACAATAAAAGGCTTAGCGCTTTTTAATTTGACTGTCTATTTCATTTGTTTTTTTTATTCCGCGGTAAAAGGAAAGATATTTTAACAGAGGCACAAACTTCAACAAATGTGCCTACCGCGGTGAGCTATCTTCAGTTCGTTGTAAAATTTACATGACCAAGAGATTAGAACAACCTAGCTTATAATCTTAAAAGCGGACGTGCATACAAATAATTTACAGTGGAAAAAAAAGCATATTGAATAGAATCTACATATGCAAACGACCCACTAATTTTTTTCCTATTGAAGATAATGAAAAAAATGTTCAACCTTCCAACCAAATAAAATTCTTATGGAAAGCGTCAAACTGAACATTAAAGCTATTAAAAAACAAAAAGGTTTAAAAAACCACATGTAAAAGAAAATTAGAATAACGAAATTATTAGCCAAAGTTTTTTTCATTTTAATAAAAATTAATATAATTAAAAATGGAGACACAAAGGAAACAGTTTCGGAGCAAATTTCCTTTTCTCTTTTGAAACCAAAAAACTATTATTATTCTAACCAGTAGTTAATTTCAACTTTTTTGTGATGGCACCAATGACACCTTATTATATTTGTTGTTCGACACCCGCCAAATAATAGAAAGATGATAGCATTGAAACCATGATTGGTTAGTACAGACAGTAAATTCCTAATTCCTCATGCTAAGCAAGCCGTGTAGCCCAGTTGTACGACTTAGTTGATGGATAAATCTTTGTTATTTCCGTAGAACAGGTGCAAAGGTTGTACCTGACCACAAACACTACACATACCACATTACGCCAATCTATTTATTTAGATTCTATAGTTATTCGCGTAGTTTTTTTATTCCCGCTAAATTTTATTTGTAAATAAAAAAAAAATGATTCAAAACGCGGCGGTGTACCAAATTTCATCAAGTTACCTACGCCCCGGAAATTGAGCACAAGTTATATATAACGAACAGGCGGCAAAGACAAAATTCCGATTTAAATAACAAGCCGCATTCAGTTGTAGTATGCAATGGTAAAAAGGCAACTACATCAGAGTCAAAAAACTTCAGAAAGTCGCCATTTTGCTCAACACATATGTAATGCACGTATATAATGTATATATATATCCGTAAAATATATATGTATCCGTAATATATATATATTAAGTGCATAGATGTGGTGTAGGAGGAGAACTCTATAATTAAGTAGTGCACACAGCGCAGCAATGGAATATGTAAAAATTAATTTTTATAAAAGGCTGTTCCATGAATGATATTTTCGAATTTACGATTTTCTCAATTAAAAATATTTAAAAAAATTGTATGATTTCTATGACAGGCTTAATTAGTTGAATATTTTTTTATACAGCAAAATGATGTTCAAAAAATAAATGTGTGTACTTTGAAGTGAAAATTTGTACCAAAGCATATTTTCCTCTTCCTCCGTTTGGGTCTGTTATTTGATTGCTGGTTGATGAAAAAGTTTGGGATAGTTAACCCCGATTTTCATAAAACCTTACAAAATTTCCGCCGACTGTTAAAAAACGTATCAGCAGTATTTGAAGATTAAACGAGTGAAAAAGAAATTGAAACACTCACCATATTTAAATCGATTTCTTTTCGAAAAGTTTCTTATTTATGCAGAATTTTGACCACCTAGATCCAAGTTTCTAATGAGACATAAGCCTTTATATGGAGAAATGTCAAACTGTTGATAATTTATGATAAAAACTGGTCCGTAAGACTAATTTGATATAAAACTTAAATGCATCACATTGAGATCAAGTAGGTCTATTTTTTGCACATAATCGCATACAAAGTCTAATTTATGATAAACATTGTTTCGTGGTAGCAATGTAATATTAGAATTAACTGTAGAGAACTTGGATCACATAGTTTATTTTTTAGACCGATCTATATAAAGTGGAAACAATGCATACTTTTTAGTGTATTCTCATTGAAATAAGTGAACTACATTTTTTACAAATTCTTAGAAGAATCTTATAATGAATATTTTAAATTAATTTCCTTCCACCGGCATAACAAATCAACGTCGAAACGTCGAAAGCAAAACCAAACATTTGGAAAAATCCGCCTTAGTTTTACCATTACAACGCATCACTGCATCCTTCAGCAATCTGCTTCTACAATTTGTGCATAAAATCTTGTGAACGCCGAAATCGGTCCGATATTCGAATAGTCGTACATGAAGAACGTAATATTGATGAAATATTTAATTTTATTAGAACGCCGGAACCAACTATCTAGTCTACCTTTTAAAAACAAAAGAGCCGATAGTTTTGGTTAATAGTGCCCATTTTAGCCCTAGAATTTATGTCTTTGGTCTAAATAAATAATAATAATATAATAATAATAGTTTGTTGAATATGTAAAATTCTGTAATAAACTTTTTTAAACAAAGGATTCATTTAAATGAACTAAAAGTTGGAAAATAGTAAGTAAGTCCACTAGCTCTTATTTGTAATTATAAATTATAAAAGAGACCAGGGAATGCACAAAATATCGGTTGAAAGTTTCAGAAAGTAAGTTGGGGAAGATACTGTACCTTTGCAGCTCTGAATAGTCAACTACAAGAGATTTGTAGAAGTAGCTCTTAGAGGAACCATGCTGAGTTACAGGCAAGATCGACCTCATTAGTTTTGCAAACCCCTCAGTCACTAACCGCTCGTAGAACTTAGGTAAAACACTGAATTTCGCTATGCCTCTATGGTTACTAATACCATCTTTCGGTCCTTTTTTATAAAGCGGAGTGATGAAGCTAAGTTTCCAGATAAATGGAAAATATCCTGACGATAGACAATCATTAAATATCTTCCTCATCGGTGTTGCTAGTACAGCGCGAATAACACAAGAGACTAGGTAACCCATCTAGCCCCGGATACACCGAATGTTTAAGAGACAATAATGCGTCAATTACTTTTTCCTCCGGAAATTTTAAGAGTGGCAATATATCAAAAGAAACAAGTCTGATATAAATAGTTAACCTGAGGCAGACAACTACAAGTATATTGTTTCCCCAAAGATATCGCAAAATAATCAGAAATCTAATTCAAATTAGACGATTCAACGCCTTCATATTGCATAAACGAGGGGAAGGCTCTGCTTTGTCTTTTCAAATCAACAAAGCCAAAAAATTTCTTGGAGTTAGCTAACATTGCATCCTCATAAAAAACAAGTACTTTCTATAACATCTATTCTTCAGGGAATTAAAATCGCGACGAGCATTAGAATAGCAGGTGCAGTCAATGATCCCACTATTGCACTTAAATTTTTTAAAAAGCCTGTTCTTTATTGCGAAGCTTAATCAATTGAGTATTAAACCAAACTGAGCCAATCCGCGTAATAGTATCAGACTTACTGAGAACAGAGGCAGAGATAACATGTGAGAACGTATTGTGGATCACTGACAGTGAACCATTAATATCATTGTAATCCAGTTTCCAGACCACAGCCGACATTAAATCACTAAGCATATAAAAATTTGGTGCAGTATTTCCTGTATTATTAAGACTAATGACGCTATTCTTTCCATGCCCAAATTTAAAAAAATTGTTAAATAATAGGAGTAAGGTAGGATGGTGACTGGTGAAGAACTCAGTAAATACAAACAAGATAAACAGATATATCAGATGAAGGCGGAATATAAGAACGGCTAATAACCAGGCGAAATGCTCGAAACATTATCTTTATAGCTATAAACTCAACCCTACTTACATTATAAACTTCTGCTAGACTCACAGTTAGTAGACTAGCAGTTAGCAATTAGAACGAGTAACGCACAAAGGAGTTGAAAAAGGGGGCACTGATGATATGGGTGGTCCAGACGAAACACTCACTTACGCCCTCTCCGGGAAATTAGTCCTTTAAAAAAATACCTACCGGCCATAAAGGTTTATTTAAACTAGTCCTCAAGTACTCCGATGGCACAGCAATTGTAAACGAAGCTAAAGTACGAGAAGTTGAAGTATTGAACTTATAAACACCAAATCTGCTCGAATTAGTATTCGAAATACAAATATCGAATAACGATGTGCAGCAACTACCAACTTGTCGTCACCACTAGCGCCATAGACAACGATGCTGCAATTTCTTCAGTAACAACGTCAGATTAGCTTCTTAGAATTAAAGTAAACACCACTCGTTGTGGGTTAATGACCAAAGCTTTCTTAGCAGCCAGGGCATCATTAAGCTTTGGAGAAACTTGACCAGCCTTCTCTCCCACACTAATGACAGGCGCAACAAGATCAAAAACTTCTAAAAATCACAAGCTTTTTAACGCCTCAGCAACATGAGGCATTGAAGAGGTAGCTTTAGAATTTTCTGTACTAATAACACTTCGATTTTCTACGAGCCCGGCGCGAATAGACGAGAATGGATTGGGTGACGTTAAATCAACTGAATCCACTAAGGTCGGAGCCACCGAAAAGGAACAAGGGCCATGAACCTGCAAGAAGATTGTATTCGAGGGACACGTCCCATACGCCACATTTCGCGTAGTTCTTTTTTTATTACTTGTCTCCAACGGCGAAAAAGCCCCATTCAGTGAATCAATCTCGCGAAACCTAGCTTTGTATTTTAGAAACTTATCCGTCACGAGTTCGTCCTTCCCCATTTTGATTTGGGATAATGTCCTATAAAATTTACCGGCACTAACTCTACAATCATGAGAGGACTAGTGTAGCCGCTTTGTAGAGTCTATTACCGTATCTACCGGTTTACCTTTTGAGCCAGCCCAAGAGGGATAAGCAAACCGATCGCATACCCAACGCATAAATAACTAGTCCACAATTGATCGATTGATTCACAAACGTCAAGGCGCCACTTATTCGAACATGGGTTGATCATCTAAAAAAAGAGTGAGTGGAGCAACAGTCTACGTGGCATGTGGATGGGCCATGCAAGGCTTCTGGTTTATATATAATAGCCGAATTTTTACGGCGATCAAGTAAAAATAGAACTGAATAGATTCCGCGTAGAAAAAGCCTCGGCGTCGAATCGGAATTCAATCCGTGGAAGAGATGGGAGCACTAAAGTGTTAGACGGACACTTAAACGATATTAAAAAAGACAAGCTCTTATTAGATGCCGATATAAACATAGAGTCTGTCTTTTTCCACTGCAACTTAATAATAATGTGTAAAATAAAGTACATAAAAAAATTTTTTAAGGAAACTTTCATTTGAATTAACTAAAAGGCGTAAATTAAATTTTATCCGGGTCACTCTTTTGTGACTATATGTAAAAGCTTGGGGGCTTAGTGTTGTTAATATGTAAATTATCTTAATATGTTGACGAAAGAATATAGAGCACTAATTTTTTAAATACGACCTAATAATAAAGTTCTTCTAACAACAATAACATAGATAATAAAGAGTAGAAATTACCTCTAGCATATACTACATAGTTCATTAACAGTGCTTTCATAATGATAGCCTTTAGCACTTCGATGAGCGACTGAACAAAGTATCAACAGAAAATTATAATGATCTGATATCGTGAGTTTCCAAGATTCGCCTTATGTCTAGAGAAGCAGCCTTTATCGCTTAAGTTAAACAACAGTTCACATAATCACTGGAGTTTTCCATTGATAACAAATAATAAGCACAATTAATTTGTTTACATAACATTTGAAGAATAAAAAAAGAGTTCATAATTAATCGTACATTGGGACAACCTAAGAGGAACGAAATTCATTGAGATTCTTGACGGCATGTTCAAATCCAGTAGGTAAATTCATCAGAAGTAACCGATGTTCGTAAGGAGGTAAGAGTTTGTTGGTGTTCCATCCTAAATCAAGTAAGACAAACAGAAGATTCTTTTTGAGTTGCTTCAATCACATCGACTTAATAATGGTAATTGGAAGGCTAATTAGCAGTTGCATATTCAACTAATGGTCTCAGATGTAGATATATAGATCTACAAAGCGCTTTGTTACATAAGGACCATCGAAATATTCCAACCACTTTTCAATAAAATCAAGTAACGACTTCGCCCTACACGCCGCTGATTTCACGTGCAGTTCAAACATCAATTTTCCATCAAAAATTACACTCAGATCAAACGACAACACCGACTCCAATGTCTCGCCATTTAAATTATATTTTCAGGATCCTCTAATGAAAGACAGAGGTTTATGTTTTTTTATATTCAATAGAATTGCGTTTATCTTACACCATTCAGCCAGGCGATAAAAATCTTTAAAGTTGCGTGAAGAGTAAAAAAACCTAATATTATTTCCATACGTTAGTACACCCGCAAGTTAAATTATATTAAGCAAATCATTTATAGATAAAACAAAAGAAAAGCAGACCAAGCTGATTCCCGTGCGCAACACCGGATTTCACAGAGATACGCTCAGAAAGATACGATTTAAATAAAACTCTGCGCCCGGTCCATAAGATATAGACGGAACAATGTTATAAAGCCAAGCGGAAAACCAATTTTTGTTAATTTAAAAATTAGTAGATAACGATCAAATTTATCAAATTCCATGCTGAGGCACGTAGACATAACATCAATCTGGACGTCAATGTTGAATGAATCAAAGATATAACAAGCGAGTTCCAATGAATTAGTAACAGTGGATTTGCCCTTCACAAAACCATGCTGCTGCGGTGAGACTACTGTCTGTTATAAGTTTTTTAAACGTATTTGGTATAAAGGACAGTTCCGCAATGCCTCTATAGTTTTCAATTGCCTACTGTCAGACTTATGTAACAGTGAAATATAACTACAATTCTAGATATCAAGAGAAACCCCACTAGTTAGGAGCAAATGAAACATATCCGTAATAGGTTTAACTAAGATATTTGCACAATTAAAAAGCATTTACGGGAGAATGCCATATGGACACGGGAGGCAGGAAAATTTTAGCCAACAAAACCCGTTAAAAACTTCATAATGGGAGCTTTTTATATTAGAGAAGATATCATAATTCTCAATATGATAGGGACCGCTAATCACATCCGTATAAACTTGGTCAGAGTAATCTTGGTCAAAATGCTTTGCCAACACGTTAGAAATAGTCTGCCGCTCACATGCTTCAGACCCTTCATGTTTTGATAAAGTAATCCAAAACTAATATATTGGACATTTCGTTTTTTGACGCCGAGTTAGCAACTGGTTTATTTCCATTCCATTCTATTCCTAGGAATAATCACTTTAAACTATGTTATCATCGTCCGGCCAGAATTGCTTCTGTGCCAATAGCTCAAATAGTTCAGGTGGACACCGAAGTTTTAATGATGAAATGTGCTTTCCCAGCGGAACGTCAAATTTAAATACGCCTACGCTTGAACCGTCAGTTTTGGATATAATTGAGTTGACGTAATCGAGAAACAAAAACCGATTTAAGAGAAGGAGTTACTACGAGCTCATTCCTTTCAGTTCAAGGCTGCAACAATTGTATTTGCCAACTCCCCTACATTCGACGAAGTTCTTTCAGATGGACCCACTCCCTTTCTCCTAAATAAGATCGGGTTTCTGCAGGTAAAGCACAGGCAGTTGGTAAGCGGTTACTTTGGAATCAGTAGCCGGCGTAGCAAAAATCGACGCCGCCATACCAGATGCAGCTTTTCCTGGTGTTTGCACTACTGAATTCACGCAATCGTTTAAACTAACATCCGCCCCTTTAATCACAGGACTAAAGGGAACGCTTGATGACTTTATGTCATTATTCACACAGACATTTGGCAACTTACCGATTACAGTCATCTGTGGTACACTACGACAAATCGCTACAAATGTCAGCCATTTGTACAGTTCCCATTATAGAAAGTTCAGCACCCACTTCAACATCACCAACAATGGTGTACGGAAGAATAACTGTTAAGCCGTGAGTAGAACTATTATTGACGATGATGACGACGTATGAGGAACGATGTCGTTGAAATTCCATCATAATTGTTCCATTCGTATATCAGATAAATTCAGGGACTTATCTCATTGTCTCTGCAAAAAGTTTAAATATTTACATGAAGTAAGTATGAAGTAGTAAAACCGCTACTCGAACTTAGTATTTAAACCAGCCAAATCTTGACGCATTTCAATGAACTCCAGCTGCGTGCGCTTCTATAAAAGTTTACGTCCTTGTGGCGGCAATTTGTGCACGACCACCGCATATCCATTGACCTATTGGTAATGTGATTAAAATGTCTGCCGTCAAATCCCGTATATTTAGGATTTCACAACGCCTCACACAGCCAACACGATAAAAATTGTCCAGGTGATGAGTTTTGACTACTAACCTTCGCATTGCCCTATACTTTCCACTTTGAATATAGTTATTATTGTTGACGATGTTGTATTTGTTGTTATGGTGAGAAACAGGAAAAATACGATCAATTCACCTCCAAGCATACGAAGTTATGTTGTTGTTGTTGTGTGGATTGACTCATTGCGAGAAGAAAGCACATTTTTCTCCTGATCTTATTGTGTACGTAACACTTAGGGTGTTGCTGTTTTGAAAATTTTAGATATTTTAAAATAATTTATAGTTTTTTGGAATAATGGATTCAATATTTTTTATTACATATTGTTCATATTGACAGACGGTGATTATTATTTGCGATGTTGCTGCTGTTACTATTATTGTGTAAAACCCGAGCAGAAAAGCAATTGAGATCGGAGAAAACAAAACATCCGCACCAACACGTTAAACACACTCGCTGCAGTGTCGCGAATACACCGATGCAAGGTTTTCCCACTTTACGCAAGCATTTTAATTATCTGAACGAAAAATTATCTCCAGAAGAAAAAACAAGCGTGAGTGGGTTGACTTTATTTTGCAAGATTTACAAAAGTATTTGTAATTTGAAGTAAATCAAAAATCTACAAGTCTTGCTTAGGTTCAAGATCAGCTGGAGAGAAGGATTGAAGGATTGGAAGTAAGAAATGATAAATTTATTTCCGACAATCGCTCTGTACAAGCGCAATGTTTTGACACAAAGTTTATGTATCTCGCAAAAATTATTATACAAAGATACTGAAATATTTCCAGAAAACCAAAATAAACATTAAGAAAGTTTGGCATCGGTTGCTCCCTCTGTTGACGGTGTATAATTCAGGGCGATATTTTTGGTTTCTTTGGTTTTTGGTTGGGAAATGGGTAATTTTTTTCGTTTTCTTTGACATATTAAATTGAAACAGAAAGACAGTATTTATTAATGGCTTAAATATCACGGTTTTGAGTGAACACACCTTTGTGGATAATTTCTTAAATTACGCTTAGCGAAAGTCGGATTAAGTATGAACAATAAAGATGTGATTTTTTTGTGGTTGTCAGGATTATTCTTAACGTCTTATTTATTAATTTCTATAAAATGCCTCCCTATCGTTATCTGAATTGGAAAGAAAAGAAGTGAAATTTTTATTAAAGTTTTCATCATTAGACTTTTTTTATAGAAATAATTGCTAGTCTAATTAAATAACTAAACACCTAATTACACCTGCTAATATAATAAACGGCAATTGGAGAAAGCAAACCAATGCAAATATAAAAAAAAAAAATCTCTATCCAGAAATCGTTGAAATTTTTTGTTCATGTGGTCTCCACAATGGTTATAAAAAACAAGCGAGCTATGCCTTGGTATAGGCATAGATTTTGTATTGAGAGTAATTTGGAAGAGAAGATTGTGAAAAGAAAGTATAAAGTCTTACGAATAAACCAAAGCCTTAATTGTCTAAGAAAAATTTGTTATAAACAAAGGAACTAAACTTGCCATTAAAAAAAAAATGAAAAACAATGAAAAAATTGACAATTGATATTTTATATTATTTAGTGATTCCCAATTTTTGTCAAGTGAGTGTTTTCTTTTTCATAAGTAACTATATAATAAAGTGACAACAAAAAGACATTATGGCCCCGAAGCCGCAGGATAAAAACTCCAATAGATTCCATTTATTGGCGGACAGATCACTGCAAAGGAAAAAAAAGAAAAAATTCAGACTTTCCGGTAATGCCAATCAGTGACATTACTCCGATTGATAAAGAATATATGGTGATTTCTTCAACAGATGCTAATATAACAACATCACAAACTAGTTCCTTTGCTTCAAAAAAATCAAAGATGGCATGACATCATATATTGATTCTATCTCGATTCTCTGCGATGGTAATCTACTTCTCACTGGTAATCCATGCGCGATAGGAAACGTCTTGAAGTCCAATCCACTTGCCAATTTATGTCCGATTTCCGCTAAATTACACAAAAAGCTGAAGAAGTAGATTGCGAAATGATTTCTCAAGGTGTAAGTGAAGTTTATAAAGTCGCTAAAGTAAGCAATAACGGAAAAACTCGCTCCCCTAAAGGAAGGATAATTATGACTTTTAACCGTTATCGTTTACCGCAAACTGTTGATGTTGCTTGGTATAAGTGTAAAATTGAACTCTACATCCCAAATCCCATAAGATATAAAATCTGCCAACGCCTAGGTCATACTGCAAAAAGATGCCGTAATGCACCATCTTGTGCAAACTATTGTCTTTCTACACATGCTGAAGGCGGTACCGGTAATTTCTGCATAAATTGCAACGATCAGCACTCAACATTATACAAACAATGCCCACGTTATATACAAATGCGAGAAATTCTAAAAATCAAGAGAGAAAATTAGCGTAGTACGGGTGTAGCTCGGGGAAAGTACCGGGAAATAAATCCTACTCTACTAGGAACTAACAAAAGTAATACCTGAGCTGCCATCGCCAATAAACCATCAATTCCAAGTCTTGCTAATGACAAACCTGGTCTATCATTCGCCAAAAACCATATTGAAAAACCTAATCTGTCATCCGTAAAATATAATATTGAAAAAATCAAAGCAACAACAAATATTCATAAAATCAAAACAACAACACGTATCCGAAAGCCTAATAAACTAAATTCCCCAACTCTCAACTCCATGCAACCAACAATAAGCTGTAATCATTCCAATACTCCATCCATCAATCAACCTTGAATTTTAATTTATTGTTCACGTGTACCCACTCGTGTATATAATGGCTTGAGTATCATTTGCGATTCTTCTGCTGGAAAGAATAAATTATTTATGCAAAATTCCTGCAGCGACATTTTCGACGAAGATGCTGACATGTCAACATAACTTACCTACCACTTTTCCTTACCTTTTCATATCACTACAACTAAATAAAGTTTCTAAAATTCTACAATAGAATGTTAAAGGACTTAGTAATAACTTGGATGAATTCGCAATCGTTTTCTCAGCAAGAGCTTTATAATTTATGCTCCATATTTCCTACCCCTTTAGTTTACGACTTTAATAACAGGGAAAACCATACGAGGCTCGACAGGGAACTACAGTCCTGGTGTTGTTTTAGGAAAGGCCTTCATTCAAAGTATTCTCTGCATTTTAAATGACGGAAGACCAACACATTTTTCAACTCATCACATCTTTTCGCATATTGATTTAACATGTTGCACAGTTCTTTCCTTTCGTTTCCTACTCTATTTCTGTTGACCTACATAATAGTGATCACTTTGCAATTATAATCGAACCTAACTTTCAAACTCCTCTGGTACTGCAGCTTAAGAAGTGAAATTTCTTTTAGATGAAGCGTATCGGATTAATTACTATAAACATACCGAGTCATTTTTGAATTCCAAGCCTTTTGACGGAAACTGCAACCATGATGTCTCTATTATGTCCATTCCGATAGCTGCTCATCTCTCCATTCCTCAATCCAGAAGCTTTTTTAAACGAGCTAGACTTCCTTATTGAGGAGAAATAAAATGCGTTTATGGCACTGCTTTAAAAGATGCCCTGACCATGATCATTTGTTATTATGTAAAAAAGCCATTGAACTATTCAGGAAGGAGTTACGAAAATCTCAGGGCACTCAGTTTTAAACTTTTTTCGCAAAGAATTCACAGATACACATCAATGGAAGTTGTCTGGAATAAAATCAAGAAATTCAATGGGACTTCAAATTCGAATGAAATTTCTGCTATCTACACTCCCAATGGAATTTTAACTCAAACAGAAGAGATCTTCTCAGGCGCTAAAATTTCAATTTAAAAATCAAAATAAATTTAAATTTATAGAAAGCAGAAATGTGATGCAATTAATCGACTGATGCATACTACTAACTTATCGGCACAAAATTTGCAGACGCTCAATGTTCTCGGGCTCACGTCCTCCGACAAATGTCGTTGGAAATGACACTGTCTTCAGTTAAAAAATTCCATTTTAAGAAGCGTGTATTTCAATATATTGCTTGCAAAAGCCACGCGCACATTAGCACTATTGCTTATCTTAAACAGAGTGCATGTTTTAAGCAAGACTGACCATGCTTTGATAATTTATGGCAATCGTTTAAAATCTAATATCAACATCCTTAAGCGGCTTATGTACTTTAAATTAATTCTTTACCGTAATCGGTTTGCACACTAACGATACTATTCCACCATAACAAGGTACACCTTGTTATTTGGGTTTATTCTTAACTACCATATCAATACTTATTTCCGGTTTAAGAACTTTAAATGAGACTCATCGCGATCATTCCCAACCCAAAGTCTTGTAACGGACTACATTAAAGCTAATTGGAGAAACTAATGACGTTTCATTTCACTTTCTGAACGCCTAGCAAAGTTGTGTGTGTGAAGACGAATGTATAAATGCATTTCCTAGCAAACTAGCAAGTGCTATACAAGGTTTACTACTAAGTGATGACGCAGTTGCACGTTGAACATATGAAATAGATCCAAAAATGTTATTAGAAAATATGGCTTTAAAAAATATTCCCACTGAAGGTACTGATTTTTCACTCATATAATCAACCCATGTATCAAGTTTCAACATATTTTAAACATAGGGAAACTGATTAAGAGTATTCTTACACCAAGACAGTATTGCTAATAAACTTAATACATTTGCCATTATTCGTTTCTAAGGCTTTCGCATGTTTGCGTCGGCTTAGTAATGCACTTCTAGCTGAGATCCACAACGACCTCGTACGAAGTTTTTTCTTTTTTCCTTTACGTACTTCACATACTTTATAAAAGTTAAGCTCAAATGTTTCTTATATCAGTGCGGCTGAGTTTCACACGTAAACAAATTCACAAAAGGACGTGGACAATTATCGAAATATTAGCGTCTTGAGTTCTTTAAACAAGATCTGTGAAAGAGTTATTATTATACTATTATCGTACAATATATAATATCGGCAAATGCTAAACTGGTTGTAGAAGCCGGCAAAATATTTCATATCAATTAATATGCGTACGTTGTTGACTTGTTAAAACAAATCTGCACCCATTCTGTTGGCATATTAATTTGGTTAAGTTAAATGCAGAGAAGACGTAAGCCGTGTTTTTCCTCGAAAAATAAACCCTTGGTTTCTCCCTTCTCTTGCCTTCTTGTCTTTGTATGGCTTGAAACTTCCAGGTCGTAAAAGTCTTCCTTCTGATCACGTTAAATACTTGGGGGTTGTACTAAACGAAAAGTCTTCCGTGATGATAATTAGCGTATCAAAAATAAATACAAAATCTCCAAAACTGCAACTATTATAGAAAGGGATTTCTAAATTGAGTTCTGTAAATAATACTCTGCTTTGTAAAGTCGTTTTTCGAGGCACAAATAAGTTTATTCTTATATCCATTATATTCATTTTGTCAAAACGTTTATATCACGTTTGCTTCAAAAATATCATTAAGTATATACATTGTTGTTTAGCATTAAATTCTGAATAGTTTTATTTCATGTCTCTTCTTTCGTGCAATGTGGCTTGTGGCGCGTTCGCTCCACCGTAAAAATGAAAATACCACCTGCAAATTTGGCCGAAATATTGGAAGGTTTCGCAAACAGGTTCACATTGAAGTTGGGAAAAATCGGACAAAAGACGCCTCGGCCATGCAAGATAATTTGAAAACCTTTTAGTTTCTGGATTTTTGCTGCCTTTATACGGTAAAAATTTCTACGTATATTCCACAAAAGTGAAAAAGCTTTCCCGCCCGCCCAATACATTAGCGAAATTTAGCTGTTCCGTGCTTTAGCCCTTTTTAGGGTAAATGTAATGGGTCTAAAAAGTTCGTTGAAAGCTGAACGCAATGTTCTCACTTATTGAGTTTAAGATTTTTTTAAGCCTTTCTTATTCTGCATAATTCGGCTGCCTATTACAGCTGCATTTCATATGTTGACAGTTGAGGGGAATGTCGGTTCACCAGTCTGATCTTATTAACTTGTGTACACAGCATTTAACTGATGGAATGGTATCGAATTGAAAGAAATGCAAGAAATTGTCGTCCGCCTAAGTTCAAATATTGTCCTCATATTATCATACCGATCATACCGAATAACATCGTGAAAAATATATCCATTATCTTTATCTAGTCATGAAGAGTTTGGTGTTGTTTTCGACTCAAGACGCAGGTTTGATATCCGTACTGAGATCAAATGAAAAAAGCTCTTATTGGGAGGACTCTTTTTGGTTTCAGAAGAATGTGTTCTAAAGAATTTAATTATATTTTAACGACTGAGCTGAATTTTTTAACTTAACCTAAAAGAATAAAGAGTAAGAGTTTCAGACAGCCTGCAATGTAGGAATGTTTGTACGTAGACAGAGAAAGAAAATTTAGTTATTCGTAAGATAATTGTGAAGACGTATATAAAACAAGTACGAAAACTGTATAGAAAGTCCGACTTTTCAAAAAGCATTCATCAAAAGCAAAAGTTGTTAAACAACCGCAAATGATTGCTTACAAATTCGGCTTTTACTTCTTAATTCTTTCAAAATATTTTGCCCTAATACATGAAATAAGAAAGAGTCGACTGCTCCATGGAATCTAACTTAAGTATGAGTTAATGAATCTAATACAATTTACGGTGCGACATAGAGAAATAGAAGTAAATTATTAAACAAAGTCCAAAATTGTACTTCGGAAAATGACCTCCAGTCTTTGTTTTAAAAAATCATCTAATCTGGCACAGACAATCTGAGTATAGCTCACCATCACATAAGCTGGGATGTACTGATCTTCACAAAAAAAATAAATAAAAAAAAAACAGTGTTATTTTACCTGACCCACGTTATCGAGTCTTTCAGCGGTCGTTAGTTGCGTGTCTCCTTCTTTCTGTTCGAGACTATGGCCATCATTATCGTGCTTGTCATCGTTATTACCGTAGCCATAATTATTATTGTTATTGCTTTGTGACAGTAACGTATTCTTTTCTCCATCTTTTTCCCCCTTTCTTATTTATTGCATTCACATAGCAATGTACGCCAGTGCTCGGCGCACAAAAAGAGATCACGTGTTAAAATTTATTGATTGTCTGAAGAGAAATAGACAGAAACCAACGGGCAAATTTTATAGGCGATGTCCTGCTGTTTTGTGTGAGAGACCATACGTGTGGTCGTAACATTCAAATTGTAGCTTAAGCTCGTTTCTATGCAACACCGAATTATGCTGCATTAAGCTAAGCTGGTGTGTAGCTAATTTTTGCTTTCTATATCATACGCTCATAGACTTTGATTTCATTTTAAACCAGAAAGAACAAAAACTTTTCTTGTTATTCTCTTGCGCTTTGTTGTTGGTTGTTTTGCACTTTCCTTGAGTTATCACTCGTACCAATTACAAAATACGTAAGTAGAGACTCACGTATATACATCATGCTATCATTCTTTTCTCAATTTACCTCATGGATTAGATTCAATATGTATATATAATATAAATATATATACATTGAATGTATATAAGCTAACGCTAAGCTAGGTTGACTTTGCTCCACGTGTTGACGTTTAATAAAATTACGAAAAACACTTGGTTTTATTTTATCCGGTTATGGCTGTTATTGTTAACTTTACATTATGTGTTGTTTTAATACACTGGTTAATTCGTTAATATTTGCGTGCCTGTTCGTCATTATTGACACATTCACATTTGTTGCCTTTTTTTTGTTTTGATAATGACGTTTGCATGGCTTCGGCTTTACGGTGTCCGTGCCCGTGCCTGTATGTGTGATACTGGTTGATGTTACATTTTTTGTGCATGTCATACATACGACGTGAAAGGAAATTGTTTATGAAATCTCTTGTAAAAATTATGATTTGCGTTTATTGTAAAATGCTTTAAGAAGGCGTGGTATACCATGAGTCACATTATTGTTTCCTCCACAAAATCGGTGTATTATGTAAACAAATCTTAATCTAGTATATGGTCAATCCAACATGAAACGGATAAGAAACTTATGTTCGCTTAGGAGAGAATCTTTGATACTCTTTGATTAAGATCATATTTACAGAATTTTTATTTGACTCAAGTATCATTTGTGCAAAGTTTCAGATTATATTTTTTTGGCGTCTGGATAGATTATGTAAGTTTTCGAAAAAGTCGAGAAAATGCTTTGGGTTCTTCCTGAACATTTTAACGATTACTAATTGATGTTTTTACTTATCAATTTCATCGAGATAACAAAACAATACGTTGCTAAGCGCTTATATTTTTGTTGGTTCTAATTTTTATGATCTATTTTAAATAATGCTTTTTTTCAGCCATAAATTAAAAATTTCAATCAGTTCTCTTTTCTTACAATGATACACACAATGTTTTCATACTTACGTATAAATCCATGAACGAACAAAACAATTGTTATGACATAAAATGAAAACAAATAGAAAATATTTTGACGGTCTTCTTGTAGAAATATTATGTAACTACCCCTTTTCACTTCCATCCTTTCTTGGACCTTTGGCCTTTCTTGTCCCAATGTTGAATGAACTCATCCTGGCTACGTTTGTCGAGGTATCCAGAAAATTCTGCTTAGCCCCTTTGCAGTTCAAGTCAATAGCTACAAAATCACCCTTGTATTCTTTCATCATCAACTTAAAATCCTGATAGGTTAAATAATTTTTGTGCTTCAAACCTACATCTTGAAGCATTCCATCAATCAGTTCAGTTACTTGATCATCGTGGAGGCTTGTAGTACGAGCTATTTCAACTAGAGAACGCATCATTTCACTGAGTTTGCAATAAATGCAAATCCTCTACTATTCTGCTTGTCGCACGTAAAAAGATATCCACCTTAATTTCGGCGGAAACTTTAAAAGTTCTTGCATGGAGGTCAGTATTGAAGTGAGCCACACGTTTATTCACAATATAACGTAAACTGAGAACACCCTTTTTTCTCAAAAGGAAATAATTGCGTGTACAATTATCACAATATAACCAATAATTGGTATCAAATTTATTTTGCTCGAAGTCGAACTTTGGAGGTATTTATAGAAACTGTAGAGAACGTGTTAAAGCCTGCAACAGTAATACGCAGACGATCGCGAGGGTTCTCCTCCTACATCGTGAGTGGAGCTTTATGACATACAAGATGGTTAGTAAAGTTCCTGTTTGTCTCCTAGCTTGAAATATGAAATTTTTCTCATTCTTCCAAATTTTCGAGTATTTTGAGAGCTCAAGGAACCGTTGGGGACATCAACACTTCTCCACGATTAAAGAGATAAGGCCAAATCGAAAATTTTCTTTTAGATGTAAGTGAACAACTGTGTCTCATTATTAACTGAAGGACTTGGCGTGAAGTCGAAGACGAATATCACTTAGAATTCTGTCAACATGAGAAAACAAATTACTCATTTAGACAAATCCAAGTAATGAAATGAAATAGTTTTATAATGTTTTTTAATGCTTATTTATAATCTATAAGCAATTACTGACTGTTTGGTACTTAAAATTTACTTATATCAAAGAGATGCAAATTGCACGCTGAATCACATGTGGTAAAGGTATATTAAGTTTGTGTGAAATGTGCATAACACGCATAACGACGTGAAATAGAACTCCCTTTTATTATACCACAAGATTCGAAATAATTTTATAAATTATTTTGTTAATCATTTTAAATCTCCCTACCCGCAGTTCCGCCTGTCTGTCTCCGGCCGTCTACTTTCGTTTTTTTTTTGTTAATGTCGTGAGGGCAGCGTACTGCCAGTCAGCTGTAGTCAATCTACAACTTTCGTGCAAGCCATCCTTATATCGTTTTCCCGCCACCTCGGAATTCGTTTTTCAAGATTATGAGAGATTAGCCTTTTTCTAATCTTATAACACTGTATGTCCTTTAAAAAACAAACTCATTTTTTTGTAACTTTCTTTATCTCTCCATATGACCACTAGTAGATTAAACATTGTAATTTCCGAGAGATCGAAGTGCAATATTTCTGGAAGTAGTACAGACCGCATGCACAAAAATGGCGTGCTCCGCATAGTCGTTTACGCTTTTGTTGGGGTCGAATCAACAAAAGTAGCTCGAGAACCTTCCACGTCCAGACAGGGACTGGCTGCGTGATATCCGCCCGTCTAATATTTGACCCCGTAATTATGCGTTTAGCTTACATGACGAAACAAAAACACCTCCAATGTTTCCAAGACATAAAAACCAATGTGTGCGTTTGTGTTTACACAAAATGGACGCCAACACAGAACGTTTTTTCTCAATAATCCCTTCGATATGGGTATCAAATAAACGGGCTCCAGGTCCTGTGAATGTATACAGAGCGAATTGTAATCCACTAAAAAGTAAAAAATAAGTTAATAAGTTATTTTAATGAATAAAATGCCGAAAATGAATTTCTTCCCCAAACCGCTTTTATGTGACTTTATGTAACAGTGCACAGCTTTTAGAAAAAGATGATACATAACATTGGATCCGGGCAAAAATTTATTTTCCATTTCTATTTCTCCAAAGACAACCTGTATTGAAAAAAAAATATTGTTAATACAATTCTTAATATTTCCCCGTAAAAATTGCTGACAAATAGTACTTTAAGGCACCAAACAGGTTTGGAAAATTTGATCTGGAAATGAAAAAAATTTTCAAAAAAGTAAAAAAAGAGACGATACTACGTTAAATAACTAATTACCAGTCTTTATTAATGAATGCATATTGATTTTCGTTCCCATCAAAATTGAAACGCCCTAAACAGAGTAAACGGTGTTTAAAATTTATTTTAATATGTTTCTCATAACTTTTTAAAATTTCTGTTGTCCAAAACTTTCGCTCTGTTTAAAAGAAATTACGCATACAGCTAAAATATATTATTAACTGCATTCGCTACAATTGCACTCCACTATATATATCCTTCACAAATATTAACAAAACCAAAATTTATTGCATATGAACCAGATATATACAAAAACAAATAAACGAAAAAAAGAAAGAAATAATAATAAATAACCAAGAAAATAAAAGACATACAGCGAACATAATACTTCTCTTAACATGTAACAACATCAACAATTACGCCATGTATTGATATCGTACATGATAAGCCACCAACATGAAGCCCAATAATCATGACAACGATGACGCCTAACACAAGATTATGATTAATCGTATTTTAATCAATTTTAACGAATCGGTCATATGTTAATCGTTATCTTTTCATATTCTACTTCTCCGTTTCCATATTTTCTTTTTCTCTCTTCGTTTATATAAGAGCAGTGGTACCTTACGTTTTCCTTCGTGCCTTTGTAGATTGCGAAACGGTTATTGCATGCATTTGTTCTGCCCTAAACAAACGCGCCACAGTAGGACGCACAGACATGATAATATTGTGAACTATGGTGAAAATGGTCAATTTAATGCATATTAGCTTTGTCGTCTTGATATTGATTGTAACGTCTTCTATGGTGTTTCGGATTACACCACAATCAAATTTTATTTTTGAGAGAAAAATTGCCGTACACCTACGCGCTTGCACAAACACGCTATTTAGCATCGCTAAGCTGAATGGCGCGAACACTTAACCGAATCAAGAACCGCGTACTTAGATCGTATTAATTTTCTGTTCTCTCTAAGAGCGCGTGCTGTTTTGCTGCCTGTTGAGCCGATTTGCGTACAATCTTTGCGTACATATATACGAACACACATACATTCATAAATGCATATATGTTGACATCCATTCGTATGTATGCATATCAATATAAAATATTTTATAAGTTATTTGTTTACGTTGACTGCTCCAGTGTTTTCTACGCATTTAATATAAGTGAATGTTTGTCCGAAGTGATTAAATCTGATAATCGAAGTATTTTTATAATACTGCCGGCTCTTATTAACATAGGCATGACACTTATGACTATTGCACAGTGTCCTGGATGCCTCGAAATAAAGAGAAGACACTTACAAATTTATAAGAAATAGTTAAAAATAAAGCAAAAACTTATTATACCTTTAGCAACGTTTTTCTGCATTCTTACAATTAGGATGACCAATAAATATTGTTTATCCATAAAAGCAAAAATAAATCAAAGCGGATTGGAGGTGAACAGCCAAAGCTAGAAGGATTATTTCCTTTTTTTGGAACTTAGCTACAGATGACGCCTATATTTTTTAAAATAAAAGATTTCATTCAAAAACATTCCAAATCGACAAGTGCGGAATCAAATTTCAGTGGCTCTTAGTCCGTAGAGGCGTAACACTTACCCACCTATATGTAGCCCACGTGCTAAATTGCGGCGAACATTCTCCTTCCTCTCTCTTTCCACTTCCTACCATGACCGTGTTACACCTGAGTGGCCGTGTTTACTGATAATGGTCTCGATAAAAATGAATGCCAAATATTTAAATTAATGATAACAAGAGGGGGGACTTTTTTAAGTTACATCTCTGGAGAAAGCTTGGAATATGTTTAGTAAGTGTGGTTTATCGTGATCCCTGTTAAAAAAGAGAGGAAAGAGCATAATTGAAACACTTCTATTTCCTCTCAGACGACAGTAAAAAAAAGTTAGGAGAAATTCAACTTATTCGAGATTCCTCGATTGCCGATCTGATAAGCGGTCAATTAGCGGCTGATGTTAAGTACTTATAGTTAAACTTGCCATATAGGCCATATATATGTGCCCGGTTTGAGCTTGTTGTTGGACTTGGCATTTATTTACCTTTTTTTCTTTTGTCAACTCTGCAATGTGTGTAAGAAAACGGCTAAAGGGCAGCGCATTTCTAAACAGAAGTCAGTCATAGTATTTTTATTTTATAAAATGATCAATTTAAGAAAAATGAGTGTTCTTCGAAAACACTGTAGTGTTCTTGTTCTTGCATTCAGTGGCGGATTGTATAATACCGACGCACACATATAGTACAAGCCAAACAAATTTATTTGCATAAGAAAGTCTGCATATTAAACACTACGAAGGTGAACAGTTTCAACCGAAATATCTGCACTCATTTGAATTTTTGTGGCATACTTCACTGTGCGGTTTTCGGTAACAAATATTTTGGAATATGAACACACACACACTGATGATGAGTCATCTCTCTTAATGTCAAATGGAATATATTTTCAATAAAAGTAAAGTAGTATTAAAGAAAGCCAACTTCACGCAAATATTTTCAGTGTGAACTTTAAGTTTAAATCTGTTGCCTCTATTTTTTATAAGTACGTTCACCTATTGTTTTTAGCAAATTGGTAGGCAAACAGATAATAAATACAAAAAAATACTTGCTATTTAATGAGAAGTAAGCAAATACATAAACAAATTAATGAAATTATTCCTCTCCGATATTATACTTACACATAAGCATTACACATTCTCAAATTAACCTCGCATAACATTTTTACGGTTTTTTTTCGCACCTTTTTTGCATAATTTGTTCTTTGTGTTCACATGAGACCAATTTATGTGCCACTCTGCACCGATGCATTCGTGTGCCTGTCTGCCTGCCATGCCGTTGCCTGCATTGCTGTTATATTCTGCAAAAGCTCTTAAGCATCCTCTTCATTTATATCATAAATTTTCGTTACTTGGGTCTTGATCAGCCATAAAATTATCAAAAGTTTTTAGTAAATCTGAAATTTTTATTGTCATCTTTCGACACCATCGCACATTTCATACATAAATGCTTGTCAGGCTGCAGTATTTCGTTATTTGAAATTTTAGGAACGTCAAGCAGTTACACCATAAAAATTGGGCTTATAATCATATTGTTCTACTTGCACAATAAAATCGATCCTACAAATGATATATTTTTATTTTGTATAAATTTTTAATTTCTTAAAGACAAAAATGCATCTGGAGATGAGACACAAAATATATACACACCAGTTGTAATTCCGATTGTTTTATATCTTTGTATGCAATTTTGTTCTAAACCATGCATGCAGTATGTACGGTAGGATACCAGGATATTGGCAGCATTATATTGAAATATTTGGCTTTTTTCAAGTTTGTCTCAGTTATTTAGTTCTCTTCAGAGCGTTTACATTGATATGTAATTCATGCAAAACATAAATGCGGTTAAGTTAAGAGCAAAAGCGTTTTAGTTGCGTAAGTAAATTAATTGGCTGCAACGATTGTCGCAGCGGTAACAGTTCCTGGTTCTGGACAAGATTCAATATATAGGATTTTAATCGCTTTCCCTATTTTGGGCATATGATAGAAAATCAGAAAGAAGTGTAACCACTGATACAACTACTTCCAATTTCATCGATAATGAGGTAGGTATGTAGGAGAACGTGTGTAGGCAAATGTATCGTAAAGTAAAATCTTACTTTAGCAAAAGCAGTTATAAGGAGAATATCGTCAATTGATTCCCAAATAACTGCTTCTTTCGATAGGACTATTCTCGCTTACACTTATAATTAATATATACACATGTAGTCCAGGTGTCTAGTGCTTAATACCGCCGATATTATGTCGAGCGAGTAGGGATGTTTCGTTTATATTAGAGAAATTGGGGGTAAATGAGAATTAATTTTGCATTTGCATGAGCGGCATGAAAGACGCTTTTGTTTCCGCGGGATACGGCGGGCGATGTTGAGAAGAGATACAAATAAACCAAAGAAATAAGCGCTAATATGTTCAGATATGGTTGATTTACTAAGGAAAAACTTTCATCATAGAATTTTGCAAATTACACTTTTTGGCATATAAACCCTTATTTTTCATTAGAATCCTTATATAGGTTCGGGTACGTGATCCAAATTCGGTAAGTTTAATCTTTATGTCAAATTATTATTATGAACGAATTTCCATCCAGAAGTATTAAAAATTAAACCTTTTTATCATTGAAAGATTCAGTTTCCGTAAGAACGTTGTATGGCAAAGTGTTCAAAAAATTGCTGCAGCTGATTCAAAGTTTTGACACCAATCTCTATCTCAAGGCTTTCCGGGTGTTGCGACCGCCCGAACAAACTTAGTATACCCTGTGTCACAAGTAACATACATTTATAAATATACATCAAAATAATTGACTCGTTTTGGTAAAAATACACCAAATATACATTATTTTTTTGCAAAGGAATACTTTTCCGTATATTGGAGGATTCCCAAAACATCTAATGGCGTGAACGAAATTTAACAAACATATTTTGTTTCTGAAAAATTGCACTATGTTTCAGTTTCTTCAGTGCACAAAGCGAAACGATGTAGGGCGAATAGTCGGCCTCGCCCGACCACAATGTCCTTACATGTTTCGAAAAGTCATTATTCGAATAAATCTAGCAAGCGAAGCTCTGTAGGCTATTTAATGGTGCGCAGTCTCCTACTATAGTGTTTTTACTTGTTTATCGTAATGCAAAATGCTACAAATTAGACCTCTTGTGAAAGCATACTTATC
Organism: Glossina morsitans morsitans; assembly: GCA_001077435.1. Classification (NCBI taxonomy): domain Eukaryota; kingdom Metazoa; phylum Arthropoda; class Insecta; order Diptera; family Glossinidae; genus Glossina; species Glossina morsitans. Next base: position 103,617 of record CCAG010004197.1, on the reverse strand, counting down.
GTAGAAACGACATAATGGGCTGGGGTTAAAAAATTGGCTAATCCAATTCAAATTCCAATTCGCACCCCCAAACACTATTACCCAGCGATTTTTGAAAGAAGTTTCGCTAATTTCAAACTTTTTTCTTATAACGATTCAACGAATGAATATAAGTCATTCAGTGTAATAAGATCCCTTCAAGGTCTGTTGCGTGGATCCACATAGATTTGATGTATTCTGCTCGAAAAGTGATTACACTTGAATCGACGTATAATAGAAGAGAGAGAAAAATAATCATTTTCTTTCTGTCTTCATAAACAGTCGAAAACGAAAAACAACACTGAAGTAACCTATGGCTTTTAATCATATCCTACGCTAATCTCTTCGCCAGCAAATAAGAATTGTTGCAATTTTCTATACTTTTTCTTTAATATATTTGATGCACACCGTTGAAAAGAAATGGTCATTAAAACAACATGGCTGCAAGCATCGCACCATATCTTTTTGTGAAGGAAATTCCGCTTAGACAGAAGTTAATGTTGCGGACAATCAAAAATCCATCGGCTGAGCTTAAATTTTAAATAACGTGACGTGGTAGAAGATTTACAGGAGGAGACAGAAATGAATGGGCCGATAGGCTCAGGTACCAACAATTCTTAGACGTGCAAAAGTATATTATATATATAAGGAACAGTTATAGAACACGTTTAGTTTAGAATATATTTTGAAGATATTAATTCAAATTTCTTTTTTAAAGCATATTTTTTTCTCTATTTATTAAAAACCAACTTGGCATTGTAAAAATCTTACTATATGTTTACGAAGAAGTTGCACATTTGCTTCTTGCTTAACATCAATTTAGTTTTCCGAATTATGGAAAGAACCATTCAATCCCGACCTAATTTTTCTATTCCATGCATTCAATGTTTCTGCCCGTACGAGCAAACACAGTTGTTGCAATTTTCTTCATCGCAAAAGTTTTACAAACATTTAAAGTTACAAAGAGCTTACATCTGGATGCATAATTAGATAGACACGTATATATATGTATATGTAATATACGAATGTTTGAAATATGTCTGTAAACCATGCTATGAATGTTAACGCATTCATACAATAACAAAAAAAGGAAAAAAAAGCTTCTTCTTTTATTCAAACCTGTTTCTGTTTTTTTATAAAAATTACGAAAGATAGCGAAAACCTAATCATATAATGACATCTAATCATATAATGAAAGCAACTAACTTTCAGATACCATCGGAAACTCGTGCGGTCGCTTTCTTGTCGAAAATTACAAAACAGAAGTTTCTAATTAAAGACGTCAACCCTTCCGTTCAGCGTATACTGAGTTTGTTGATACCCTTCAAATAGTTTAAATACGATTTTTGAGAAAAATTAATACATAGAAATCCTTCAGAAGATATAAACGTTGATTAAAGACAGCTCTATTATATTCCTATCTCGACTACTTTTATTGTGCCTATTTAATGTAATGAGAAGTAAAAGTATCAGTTTTTTTCACTCCTATAGAGTTCAATTCTAAACTATTACGAGCAACTACTTAAATTACCGGCGAAGTACGATATTCTTCTTGAAATTTTTGGACCCTGCCCCGACATACCGGTAACCGTCATATCAAGATTATCAACAGTTTGAAACGCCTTTCTGGATGTCACTCATAGGCTGACACAGTTAATGTATTTTCTGTAGCGTATGTAAAAAGATGCTTATTCTCATGTTACATCCTTATATAACACGATGGTTTCTCTTACAGGTTACACAAATGTTCAGACATGACTATATTTATTCTTGCAACGTTAAATACAACCCAACATAATATATCCTTTGAATGTGTTTTCTTTTTTGTATGTGCGCGTCTGTGTAAATTTACAGTTAGAATTTTTACGTCATTGCAGATAAGTCTTCTAATTGGTATTTTTTAATAACCACGGCTGTACTTGCAAAGCATATCGAGTTCATTATATCATTATACCCTACATCAGGGGTACATTAAGTGTGTGCGGATGTATACAACACCAAGGAAAACTTGAAATCATTTTCATTACTTTCTGAATCGATGTGAGCTTGTCCGTCCGTCTGTCTGTTTGATGGCTATTCATGTACTCTTACGTTCAAAGGTTGCCATTTATGAGATATTTTGATAAAAGTTTGGACTTCAGCGCGAACGCTATTGGAACTGGTTATAATTCGATTAGTTCCTCGACCACTCCCCATTTCGAAAACCTAATTTTGCTTGAAAAAATATGGTAGTATTCAGAATTTTGGGACAAAAGTCGCCGAGCGACAGTATTTTGGAATTCCAAACTTGGGCGAAAAATTGGGGCCCGGCAAAGAAGTTTTTTGTATCTCATATAACCGTTCCTACAAAAGCTGAAAATTTATATAGTAGAAGATCTAATTCTTGGTAAACAGTGCTACATAATAGTAGTTTGACATAAAAATTAACCTTATCGAATTTCGACCATATAGGTCTGTGTTTTGGAGTCCACCCCTTATTAGCGTTCTAATGAAAAATGTGCCTTTATATGCCAAAAAGGTCAAATTTTTAATATTTTGCGAGGAAAAATGATCCGTAGTAAATTAACCCTGCAATATATAGGGACACTTATGAAGAGTAAGCCCTCCTTTGGTGGCAAAGTCTAATTTGTAGCTTTTTATGACGAAAACAATCAGAAAATAACAAAATTTGTTACAAACAAACGAACGTTGTTAAATTTTTAACATGTTAGTTGACGCTTTATAAGGGTTTACATGAAAGCTATCCGTTTGCATACAAATAATGTATAATCTTTGGATTATTATCATGAAATGAGTGTACGGCTGTATTAGGCAAAGTGGTCTAGGGCGTGTAATCGGTCTTGCCCGACTATAATGTTCGCCCTTTTTTTTTGTATGATTTCAATATGCCGTCATATTCGCCCCCTACTTTGCTTATACGTCTCTAGTTAGAAGCAGTTGAAGCTTACAGCCTGTAATAGACATTGACACAAAGCCTTTGTTAGGATCATTTAAAGGCTCAACGCAAAAGTAAGTCTAATCGCTAAATAAAAAGCTACGTAAAGGTAACTTAAGTTTGCGGGCATTTATGATCAGCCCCTCAATGAGGGAGAATTTATTTCTTACTTGTCCCTTCAAAAATTGATTAATCTAAAATATTTTTTCGTGCTTTGATTTAAACAAACTTTTTCTTTCTTTTTCTTCGGGCCCCATCATTTAAAAGTGATTATAAGTTACTTGGTCGCGCCGATCTATATATCCTTCTAGGTCCGTGCATCAAAAATTAATATACAAATCTGACACTCTCTACATATATACACACTCCGAGTCGGTTTTCGCAAATGAGATCCAAAAACACACTCGAACCGATTTACTGAAGAGTTTAAATTTCGGATAAATTTGAAATTTGATCTAGATATCCTCTAGACTTAAAAAATATTCTTTGCAAAATGGTCTTGATTGTCTTACCAGAAGGTGCGCAGTGATTTGATTCCGTTAGGTTCTGCGATAACTTCTGCGATTGTGTTTAACAAATTAAGGTGTAGGAAACATTGAAATTCACACACACGTCGGGTTAAAAATACTTCCACTGGGCATATTAGCATCAATCAATTCTAAAACATCGCTTAACTAATAAAATTCTTTCCATTTTTTTCGTGTGTAGCATGCAATGATTGTGTCCATGTTATGAAGAATAAAGTTGAAACATTTTAATTTGGTGAAAAGCTGGAATTATTTTGTTGTGGATTGCATGTGCGGAAGAAGGGTGACTAAATAAAGCAGGCTCTTAAGTAAGATGTAATTAAAAAGTGTTCAAATATACAATCAGGCATTCGTTCAGTTCATGTTAGCGTACCTTTTATTCGCATTACTTTTTTTAAAATATTCTTTGTTATTTCATAAAGAGAATGAAGGTATTTTTTAGATTTGCCATTGAAAGAAGGGAAAAGGAAGCTTAAATGAATCCATAAAGTAAGTATATTCTTGATCAGCATGAAACTCTGACTTGATTAACCCATGTCTGTATGCCTGTGTGGTGTGTGTTGTTGACACTTTCCTGCGAAAAGGAATATGTCGACTCAAAAATTCGTTCAAAACATTGAAAGTATTTTCCGGCAGGTTGGAATGTGAGCAAAACTGGTGATAGCAGAAGCCCGCAGTGAAGCGTAAACTGAACGCAATTCCGTTTTTCTAAACAATAGTTTTTGGGTTTTTATTTATCACCTACAAACTAAAAAAGATAGAAGGCTGAAATTTTCTACATTTACTTTGCAGAAAACTGTACTATTTGTGTTTTATATTTATTAACCGTAAGACAGAATGTATAAAACTACTTTGTACCTTCCTTTGACATTGAAGACATATTATTTGCGTAAAAATGAGTTAATTCTTAATAAATATGGCGGCACAAAGGCGTGGTGGATAAATTGTTTCTTAATAATACAATATTAAATATGAGTACCAAATGAAGGTAAATATGTTAATTTAAAATAAATTGTGATGGGCATCACGGCATAGTGGACTAATTTTTTCGTTACAATACCATTGATATGGGTATAACATGTAAGGAGAGTAGGATGCGACAAGCTAGGTGTGTTAATTTTAAATTAATTATGGGGGACGTAACTTTCCTACTTGTTAAATTATTTATTCAAATGAAAAAATTATATTCAAATGTTCAGACCGAAGAAAGAAAAAAATAGGACATGTACGTATATATAAGGAATTACTTCCTTTATATATATATCTGGCTTACGGAACTGGACAATACGATTACTATAATCTTTAGAAGATTTTCCTACTTGTGCCCGTTATCGTCAGAGTTTATAAAACAATGTGCATAATCGCCTCGGTTTTTTTTTTTTTTTTTTTTGAATATAGCCCTTTGCCGTCGTCTTTTTCCAGATTCATATGCCTCGTAAAGTAAATCTGCCAGAGAAATTCAATTGTTCAAATTCGTCCCCACATTGATGTTTTGCTGGGATTTGATATACGTATTGAGTGCTAGATATTGAAGAAGTCGCAAAATATGGGTTTGTTTTGCCTATTGCAAGCATGAATGTTTGGTACTGGACCATTGTGGTTTTCAGATCATGCCACCAATTAAGAGTAAACTTCAGCTTTCTAAGTAGATTTTTACGACTGCTTGTTCTACAACAACTGCGCAATGACAAATATATGCAAGGAAGGTCAAACCGAGACTATATTCTTTCAGAAACTTGTCATTAGGTGATAATGTAATCTGTATATAAAAAATAAACATGCGATACATCCGAAATAGCGCAAAAAAAATGTACATTGTAACCATTACCATTTATATAAATTTTAAAATTTCCAAGCTGCATGCCCGAATTACTACGTAGACTGGTTTCGCTGTAGCAAAGCTTTTAGAATCGAACCGTACAATACAAATATCACATACTATTATTAATCGCTCTTAGCGCAATTTAGTGCAATATTAGGTGGTTGTATTAATTTCGATAAGCAACTTCCACAAGTAAAAATTATAAAAAATTGGGAAGAAACCATACATACATAACGATTAAATTCGATGATTTTGACCTTTCATAATCATGGTTTCGTTGCATGTCAGGCAAAAAAAGAATAGTTTTCCGTGGTGTATTGTTATTGGGGATGGCTGGAAGTGGTTCCACTACCAAAGTCTTGGGTTACTCCAGAAGAGCCATCCACATCGACACCGAAGCAGAATATTCATGGCCACAAATTCTTGTTGTGCATCAGCAAGTTGTAGTGTATTACGAGCTGCTAAAACCGAATGAAACTATTACTGCAGGTGTGTATCGACGTCAACTAAATAAATTGAACGATGTGTTATTGGAGAAAAGACAAGCAAAAGCGGCTAACAGACGCAAAGTCATCCTCTTGCATGAAAACGCGGCCACACGTTGCAAGAGTTGTCCAGGATGCACATTTGTAGTTCGAATGGGAAGTTCTACCACACCCAGCGTACTCGTCAGACATAGCGCCTTGTGAGTATTACTGGTTCAGATCAATGCAGCGTGGCTTGGCTGACGCGCTGTTCTACAAAGGTGAAGAAGTGCAAAAATGGGTTAATGATTGGAACGCTACCAAGGCACATGGCAAAAAGTTGTAGAAAGCGTTGGTAAATATTTTGATTAGTGTATGGTGCGCATAGTTTTTCTCAATAAATGCTTTTTTCAAGCGAAAAACTATCAAAATTAACGCAACCACATAATAGAGTAACTACTTGTCTTCAGAATATATATGTCCACGCATGAGCGTGTACATGTGTAATGCTAAAGGAACGCAGCCGTTCATTCGATTGAAGTATATATACCTAATTTACGTATACTAATAACACTTATTTCAGCTTAAGACAGACGCGAAAAGTTACTAGGTTTTGAGAGTCAGCGCTGTAGGCTAACTTCTGTGTTATTAGACCAAATTGACATATAATATTTGCTTTACCCCTATAAATAATTTAATAACATTAAATTGTAATGAAATCAGATTAAAAAAAATAACTGGATAAGTATTTAGTCCGTCTTTTGAATGTTAAGTTTAAAAGTCAACATCTTGTAGTACCAATACTGATCGGGCAAATTATTATAGTGGAGAAATGCTGCGAAGAGAAAGGCCAGATATTTGTTCACGAAGTCACAATACTTAGCACAAACGAAACAAACAAGCAAATGAATCTGAAGAACAGTGATCACGTCGAAATGAATCAAGAAGATTGAGAAACGCACAATCGCTGGTACATCAAAATGGCGCAAAAACTATACAACGAAACCAATTAATGAGCGTAAAAACCGAGGATTACGACAGGCAAGAGCTGGCCTATCTCGCGCAAGTGCAACTGATGAAATATGCAGGCCGTCTGAGAAGCTGTCAGTATTATTTGTCTAAGCGGGTAACCTAGTTCACTGTAATATAAAATAAAAAACATATTAACCACTTTAACAAATAATAAACCTAATAAGAGAAGTACAACTGATTAGTCTTGAATGTCAATATGAAGGGACGAAGTGAAAAAAATAGATGACTGTCCGAGGAATATTTACGTTGAGTAACTAGCAGGAAGTAGCTTCATGTCGTTTTGTAAATATCACAGGAAAAAGTTAACTTTCTCGTAGAAATTAAAAAAAAGACGTACAAAATAGATTTCCATCCGTGATACGTTTTCTCGAAATCGTTTTTCCATTAAGAAATTTCAAATGTATTGCACTTGCACAAAAACGTATTTATGATAGCGGTGGGCCCACATGTTCTCACAACACCATTTATGAAAAAAAACTTATTTTCCACATGAATTCAGCATTAAAGGGTTTGTCCTTTAAACATGATATATTATATATATACGACTTCTAAATCAGTTCTGTGGGTTCCTGTATTGAAACTTGTACACAAAGGGGAAGTTATTGCAATGCAATTTAATTAAGATGTAGACAACTTCAGATTCAATAATCATGTTGTCTGTGGCTTGTGCCTTCAATCCTGTCCAACATATATGCCCTCGTAAAAAGAAAAAGGGCAACTTTCTATGCAATGATTGCATTTGGATGTCAGAATGAAAAATGACAAATACGAAAATTATATTCGGCTTTTATATGATGTTATTACACACATTTTCTTAAAAGAAATACAAATAAAGCAGATAAAGCAAGTGAAAACATAGTAGTCGAACTAGGCCACCTTTTAAACCCCTTACGCCGCATTGTCTAATACAATTTTAATTTTTTTCCATATCCTCTTATATCCTGCCTTTATATAAACTTACTATTATGGAACTGTATATTAAAAGCTACACCTTTTTGCAAATAAAAGACTGCTTTCCATAAGAACGGTTGTGTCGAAGATGTTCAAAAATTGAACTACATGTTCAAAATTCAGAGCAGATAATGTTTAAATTAAATTATTATCAATTTTCATCATAACATAATGAAACTTATCATTTTCTGCCACAACAAATACAAAATAGGCGTGCGTTATCCAAATTTTGTAGAGTCAATTTTAATATCAAGTTGCTTTCATAAGTTAATTTTCACCATAACATTTCAAAATTTGGACTTTTCTACCCTGCAAAACCTTGTGAAATCCTTATCTAGGGTAGAGTTTAAAAAAGGTGCCGAGTTGGTTAAAATTTGGTACAATTCATTTTTTTTATCTCCAATTGTTATTGTAATCTAATTTTCATCGTAAAGCAATGAAAATTAGATCTTATCGTCATATGAACTGTAGTTTTCATTATATGAGAGGGGGTTCAAAAACTTGCCACAACCGGTTCAACCAATTTAGAATGTCTGGTCAAAAACTTTTGAACTTTTGTAATTTTCACGAATCTGAACCATTTTTAATAGCATTTGTCCTTGAATCAAAGCGCGTCAGTGTACGAAATTTCATCAAAATATCTCAAAAATAGGGACCTATACCGTGAACACAAATTTACAAGTAAAGACATCGGACGGACAGACAGGCTTAGATAGATTAAGAAAATGATTCTGAATTAGCCGGTCTAGTAAAAGTTGGGTCTATCTGAAGCTCTTTTGCGTGTCACATACGTCCGCACAAACTAAGTATATCTTATACCATGAGCGAGTTAGGATATAAAAATTGTGTACGCTTATGAACGCGTCTTTTATACTTACGTAATTTATTCTAAAGAACAAAGTGAGCGTAGCTGATTTTTTCCATTTTTTTTACAAATACTTGGGAATTTGTGTTATTCGTCTGTGTAGTTCATAAGGAGGGAACAAAAAAATCAGCTTATCTAATGATGTATCTTAGGCTCGATTGACCAATTTGGCCCACTTTCCATTCGAGACGGGCAGACGCGCACACTTAAATCGATTTAAAATTTAATTCCGAGTAAGAATATATATGCTTTGCGACGCCTGTAAGGTTTGCTTCTCGGCGTATAAAATGAAAAGAAATTTTTATGGCATTCGCTTGAATGTTGAGTTGCTACTTGATCCTGAACATAACCATTGTCTCATTACCAGTAATTAAACATTTCACATCATGATCACTTGCACGCAACACCTCAACAGCAATTGATGACGACTTTTTCAAAATAATTGACTTGTTTTGAGCCGGGTGGATAAGTGGTTACTACTCTCTAATATTTAATTTACTTACTTGCTTAATGTAAGATTATTTGATTTTGTTAACTTAATCGTCAGCGGTTGAGGTTGTCCCCTTTGCGGACAATTTTACTTTTGCTCGCTTAAATTAAAAATTGTATTGCTAGACCCTCACGAGCGATGAATAGTGGATGCATTGCAATGTAAAAGGCCGAAATAACCTGGATATAGAATAGACGAATCATTAACATCAACGATAACGCTTAATATCGAATTGAGATAATTGAGAAAGTCAGCTGGGTATGATGCGTTATGATTTGTTCCACTCAAGCGAAACCATCACCAAGGAAAGCTACTTCGGTTAAACAATGCAATCAAAATGAAAAAAAGAACTGAAGCGATATTTGAAAAATTATGATGTCGTGCGGTTTCTGAATTGAGAATTCATTCCATAGCAAAACCTGTTCAAGATGTATTTGCAGGTCAAAACCAGAATGTCGTATCCTCCGCCGTTATCAGTGGTCTCTAATTCGTCCGATTAACACTGCTTTCGATGGAACGATGTCTCCACTCTTGTGATAATATTGAAACGTGTGTTCTTTTATGGATCGCGTGTCCCATCTGGTGTTGTTGGTCCTAATTTATACTCTACATGAAATATGAGAGAAATAATGACCATTGAACATTGCCACAATATTCTAATGTATTTTTATAACTGACTTTTGGTAGTTGAGTTTCCCGTATATCGGTTATAAAAATTATTAATTTATTTTACTATTTCACACATTCCAGTAATTCGATTTTAAAAATAACCATGGTCATTTCCACGAAAAAAGGATACTCCCTTTCTATATTATAATAAAATCACTTTTTAAATTATATATCAAGTTCATGCGTTTAAGTGTACATTTTGATCTTTTCTTCACTTAAAATGCTTGCTAAATTCTCTATTTCTGTTTTTTTGGTTGATTGTCCAGTTACATTCAGAGAAACTACACCATGTTCGTTATAGTTTTTAGACGTTGATACTTGATCGCGTATGCCATTATCCCAAAATACGTCGTGTCTAACAAAACATCCATATCATTTTTAAAAAGTGTGTAACTCGTTTTTTTAGCTGGTATTTTATTTTATAAAACCTGGCTAACTCGGTTACGTTACAAAACAAGAAAGAGTTTAATTTACCATAACTATTGTTGATGTGACGTCAAGTCACATCATGGTCAGTCTATCCTGTTACTCTGTCCGTTAGTCTGGACTGTTGTAGCGGTTGGTCCGTTAAGTCACCGCTTGTGCTTAGATCCGCACACACACACACGCACACACACACACACACACACACACACACACGCATTTACTTACTTACCTCATGTTCGCGAAACTTCCTCTTCATTTAATTAGTGAGTGTCATAATGAACATCATTCGTTGCTTATTATTATGTTTTCTTATTACTATTTCTTAAGTCTGGTATAATTTGTAGATAGTAGTGCATACCTATGTTTTTATGTTCAATAGAGTATTCGTATTAATTTTTTAGTTCATTTTTTCCCCTTTATTATTTTATATTTTCTTAAAGTTTTCTTTTATGTTGTTTAATTAATTTTTCTTCTAGACACTTTTGTAACTTCGTGTCGTGTTATTCTTCCTTCTTTTAGTCGCATGGCGTTTACTTTGGTAGGTGGTTGTATTTGTATTCCTCCCTTTTAATCAATCCAGTTCTATTACATTCGCTTTTCATTTAATCCGATGATTGAAATTCGTCTTAAATTCTTATAGTAAAGCGAAGATTTGAGATCCGACTTTCACTAAATTAATGTAAATTACGAAACAAATTTTTATGCGATTATACAATAAAGCGGTTAACTAGGCTTTTAATCTAGTTGCTTCAAGAATGAAACAATAATTTTTAGTTTCCACTACAATTTTTTTTCTTCTGAATTTTTTGTACTCTTGCCTAAGGGCTCGAGTGTTATTAAACGACCACCTAACTCTTTCTGCTCCACTATCTTATGAAAGACTGAATCTTCACTCCCAATTGCCGACTCTCTTGATCTGCCTCGTCTGTATTCTCCCATGTCTCGGTAATCAAAAAAAGAAACATGCCGTTTGCCTATGCAATATCCTTATATTATACAGACGGACTCTGGACTTAGTTCTCTTTTCATAATTCTCTCTTTAGATGGCGCTACTATATGCGCGGAGAATTATGAAAAGAAATCTTCATTAATGGAATTCCGTTATTATTTGTAACACTATTCTTTTTCTAAAGAGTAGAGAAAAAGCCGACCAACAGAAACCCCCCACACATATATACGCGGACGTTACAAGTGGCAGCCATCAAAACCACACTTATCGAAATTTCATGGCATGCATATCATCTTTTAACATTTTCCGTAACTCTTCAAATATCATCCTATTTAACGGTCCGTCGTGTTCTTTCTTTGATAATTTTTCCTTACTTAAAAGATTTCAAAAAAGCTACGCCCTCCCTGGCGTGCTGCCCAACTGAGACTCGCTGTAAATATCTGTAAACGATCTTCTATACATATATATATATATATATATATATATATATATTCTATATATATATATTATATATATATATATATATATATATTCGACTTCCTATGTTGATGAGCGTTGCTTTTGGACTAAAGATTTTATCTTTAGTTCAGAACCTCTGTGGCAGCCCTTCTTTATCGAAAACAATCATTTTCGGAGGTTTGCCGATTTTAAAGATTCTACTTATACTCCTTTCAGAGTGGAACGAATGCACCATATCCCAAGTCGATGGCCACAATCCAAAATTGTATGAATTGAAGTTCAAAAAGTCAGACCTACCGAATAATATAGCACATGAGAAATTTGATGATGATTTGATCTCTGTACGATGTGTTATTTAATCTCATCTAAAACTATATCAAAGTTCAAACGAAAGACTTTTATATCTTTGTTCTCTCATAGTACGAATCTAAGCATATCGCGAGCAGACTTCTTTATTTCCCTTCGCAGAACTGAAAATCCTATATTATATTAAATGAACAGCTGAATTTAATTGACTCTTAAACGTAAATCTTGTATTAATTATCATTAAAAACTAAATTAAACTAAAAAGAAAAAGAAAAAAAGTAACACGCAAACAATTAAATAATAATTCATGTATAAATAAATAAGAAAGAAAAAAAGAAAAGCATGCACACAGGTAGCACACAGGCACACACACAACCGTTACAGATCCAAGTTACAAGTGAACACCTAAACCATTGCAAAAAGCTTGGCAACGGATAACAATAAATAACACCATAATAAGATGTTAAGATTGCAAGTTAGTTTAAATACGACATAGACAAATCGCGTTAAGGATAGTCGTTCTGATAGACTTTAAAGAACCCGATATTGCGATTAAGTGATATTAATCTTTTGAGTTGCTACAAACAACTCTGAACGGATTAAACACATCATAATTATGTTCAGAGTGACTAAGCTTGATAAAAATAAATCGCGGGGAGAAGTGATTGGGTGCTTATAAGTTTTTATAATGTTTTATAATTAAGAAAGAAACAACACGAATAAGTCTGCGTTTCTCAAGTGATGGTAAGACCCACAAGAACAATCAATTTTCATAAGGACGCGGAGAGACAAGCGGGTTCCAAACCAAATTCTTAAGGGCAAAAAGAAAAAATTTCTTTTGAACGGATTCAATTGAATCTACTTTACACCTATAGGAAGGAGACCACACAACAAAGGCATACATAAGTGTTGGTCTAACGAAGCACGTGTATTGCTTTTTTGTAATGTAAGGATCCTTCAGCTCTTTAGACCACCTCTTAACGAAACCAAGCGCGGACCTAGTCTTACTTAAGGAGAGCTGAACGTCTAAATAACATCACAATCTTTGGTCGAATAGGACGCCTAAATCAATGCACAAATCCACGTTTTTCAACTTCTGAGAATCAATGAAATACCCAGTAGAGAATGACTTGAAAGCTTTTTGCATTTTTTTTTCATTTAATTTCATAAAATTTAGCACTATTTAATCAAGTTATTTAAGTCAATGTGAAACTGATATGATTACGATTCCAAGGTGAAAGAAGACATCGGTTTAACATCATCAGAATAAAAAAAAGGAGTCTTAAGTGGCTTGGGCGACGCCAGACTAAGTACAAAGGGTAGCCAAAGGCCTTGACTTTAAAGATCAATAAGTTTTCGTTAACGAAGTAAAACGCTTTACTAAAATTAGTGTGTACGAAATCCATTCGAGAACCACTAGGAAAACTTTTGCAAACAGAGCAAGTAAACTTTACGAGATTCGTGACAGTAGATCCTCCCTTCAGAAAGCCATGCTGAAATGGAGAAATATAAGATTTCATACTAAAAGTTAAATGCTGAGTAAGAATTCGCTCAAACAATTTAGGAGAGACACTCAACTTGGCGACGCCTCTACAATTCTCAACATGATGTCTATTTCCACATTTGTTAAGCGGAGTAAGGTAATTACTTTTCTAACACAACGGGAAAAACCTGATTTCAAGGACTGATTAAAAATCATCGAAATAACACCGCATAGCTCGACTGATCAGGATTTAAGTATACGTGATCGAATCCAATCCGCTCTAAACGCACAACTATATCTTGGAAACCTCAAACCATATCAAAGTCATTTTCTTAAATGATCAAATTACGAATCACAACCGAGCTAGTTATCGGATACGTATAGTTGACAGTTGAATCAAAATTAGGAGCTGAAAAATTTTCGTCGGAAGTATTCAGCAAAGAGATTTGACATTTCAATTTCACCAGAAGACTCATGCGGGGAAACATGCGGGCGATATGTGGAGATTTTTGTTTTGGAGTTGACAAACTTAGAAAAATAGTTAGGAATAGCAAGCGAGGATTTTATCAACTGAAAGTATCTGTGATAACAATGGTGGTTGTGGTGATTAAGGAAGAAGAGAAAGAAAAAATGTAATTGTGTAAAATCAAGTCGATGGCTGGAGCGAAATGGCCGAACGTAGCGTTATACCAAAACTATTCGCAACATTGATGATTGACGTCCATTAGTCTTCTTGAGCTAACCTGTCGTACGTACAAATGCCTTGTTAATCACAAGCGGGCTGATGTTATTTGTGTAAATTTATAGATTTATACAGGTTTTGGTCGCAGTCGTCATGTGCTGTTTTATAGTTGGCATCTAATTGCTTTAACGGATCAAAGGCAATGGGTGCGCTCATCTCGCATAAGCATTCTTCAGAAGTTCCCCACACACATCACATTGGCCGTATGCGTCTCAACTTATTTATAAACTTATTTTCTTATGTTTATCAGTTATAGTGAATCACTGGAATTTTTGTATTACATTACTTATGTTTTGCAAATCTCCTCAAGAAAAGAAAATTATCATTCAACGTAAAAGAAATGCTTCGTAAGTCCATCTTTTAGTAGGTACACAGGATCTTAATGTCTCTTTTAGATAAGTACGAATCATGCGGTGTGAATTAACTATAAATTTAGTAACTCTTATATCACGATCTGTTGAAACGTGTGTGTGGTGATTTCAATGCAATAAAAATCTTGACACCCGAGAAAAAATCTACACTTAAGAATATGTATGTTTTATTTTACGTTGTTGAAAAATGTATAAAATCATATACTTACACATTTTCGGGTAACGTAAAAGGATTTGCAGCGTCCCGCAGGGCCCTCCTGCAAAATTCTTTTTCCGCTAATCTCGGTATTCCTCGACTGCCAAATAATGTATTATGAGTAAAGAAAACGTTCCGGCATATATTCGTCAACATTACTTGTTCATTTTGTTTACCAAAATTGGTTAGGCCTGTTGCCGATAAGACCAATATATTTAATAGAATGGTGAGTTTTTGTTTTTTCTTGATGCTTTGCGCTTTATCAATGACAGCGACAGCACGTGATGACGTATGGAAAGATAATATACAATTGATTAGAAGCTTTGGCGAACTGGGGGTTAAAGGGCGAAAATAAATAAATATATACATCTATCTACTCTTTACAAATTTGAAATAGTTTTGTTTTACTTAGGGTGTTTGTAAGTAAAAAATTTTGTTTGGAATGTAGTTTATTTTCAATTTACAGCTGTGTTCTCTTACACCCAACTGGAGGGGTAACTATGTAAGCAGACGATCATTGCCGTGACTATCGCCTGGCTTTTTTTAAGAGACAATTTATTACCTCCAAAAGACTAATCAGGTAGCATCGTCGTCAGGTTTCCAATCCCTTACCTCAGAGTTTCCAGTACAGTGCATTAAAAATTGAGAGAAACCTAAAAAATGAGAGCAAAATCAACGTTTGCTTGTTTTGTATAAACAAACTAGATATGGTAAACAATAGCAAGCATGCAAAATGATGTGAATAAAAACTTATGTAGAAATTGACAATTGAAAGAAGTAATAAAGTTAAATCCAACGATTTGTAGGTTTTTTATTGTAAAAAAGGTTAATTATTACATATCCTTTTTTGTAGATGATTTCTTCTTCAAAAAATTTGGTAATTGTGCTTTCCTACTCAGAGAAGACGGATGTTTTTAAGTGGGGAAAGAGAAAAAGTTAAAACAAAACTACCAAATTAATAAGTCTTCCTAGGAACCAGATTGTAATAAGTGTCCAGATTGCAAAAAAATCCATTAAATGTTATAAGTTATCAATTAATAAAACAAGTATAACCTTATCAAATACAACATTTCAGCAAAAATAAAGCCAAACTAAATTCATGTACCGTTAGGTTTTCGTAATAAAGCAATTAATTAATGGCAATTAAAGCGTAAAATAGAGGCAACATAAGAAACGGATTTTTGTGAAGGCAAAGCAAATTGTCTGCAGTCCGGTCTGCATAGAAACTGGCCCGAAGTAGAAAAGAGCAATATAATAAAATCGCTATAACAATTCAACCTTAAAATATATAATAACAAGAACAATACCATCATCGTCATCAACAATAGCAATAGTACCGACGGCACGAACGTATTGAAAGCCATAACAATTACTTACAAAAAAAATAAATAAATAAAATAAAAATCGAAAGAAAGCGATTTGATCCTATCTAATTGGAGCTTATTATAACGTATCAGAAGTTACCAGTGCCAACAATAAGATTACTAATATCGTGTATTGTTTAGTTTTTAATTCATTATAGTATAATGATTATATATTATACGTATTTACATGTACATGTTTACTTATTTCATTTGCATATATAGTCTTCATTTTTAATTGTTTCTTTGCTGTAAACTCTGGTATGGATTGTCCTTAGACGAATTTGGTCTAAATCTGTTTCAGGTAGATTTATTGTATCCTGGCTTTGTGACTGGACAGTTCGCGGTAAGTACTTTGAGCTGTCGGAAAGTGTAATTGATATATTGGATGATTCGTTAAAGAGGATCCATTAGTCGTGGCCCGATTGTAGAACGAGAAAAATCAATTTGAACGCTTTGTTTTCTTAGACCTAGCGTGGTTTAGGAGACTTATTCAAAAAATTAACTGTGCAGTTAACTGTAACCCTCGTAGCCAAAGATGTGTTATTTCCCTCGTTTTATAAGAGCGTTAATGACGTTAATTTGCTATCTCTGTTCCGCCCAAAAGTCGTACGCGCACACCCAGTCTGGTTTAATCCTAAGTTATTCACCTCTAGCAACTTTAAAGTAATTTCACCTCCGGTTGCTTTAACCTCCTTTAACCAAATATTATTATTATGGAAATTATGTCGCTTACATTTCCCACCATATTCAGTTGATTGGTTGTCCTCCTTTCTTTCTGGTAGATTCTTTAGAATGCTTTTCAATTCCCACAAAGGAATCGGTTAGGAGCTATTCTGTTTATTCTATACTTTAACAATCTCCTCTCAGCTATTGAATTTGCCCGTATCCTAATGTATGCAGACAACGTATAACTTTTCTTGTTTGTTAATTCAGAAATTCCATCTGTCTCTTCCAAGCTGACTTAAATAGTTTGATAACGTGGCGTTCCTTCCATTTCATGTGGTGATGTCATGTTCGAGGCGAAACTTGCTCGCAAAAGAGTATTTTATAAACACACTTAGGCAGGACACATTTCTGGACCTAGGTGTTTTGTTGAAACACAAACTTCGATTCAATTTGTATGGTGAACACTCACTTTAAACGTGCATTTCATGGTAAAGCTGATTACAGCTGATGACATTAAGTCCCTGGTTTTGTTAAGTGCAATTAATTTTAACATTTCCGCCCGTCCGACAAATATTTATTAAACTTAGGCATTTCAGATTAAATTATGAGCCTTTTAACCCGCTTATGGGTCTCTGCAGCAATCAAAATGAGATTTATAACCTGATTTCCTTATCGGATGCTGTTGCTTCCATTAAAACTACTCTTCTTAATGCCCGTGCACTGCCGATGTCTTACCTTAACTAATAGTTAAATCTTACAAGTCGGAATCCTAATACAGAGTTTAATGAGTAATTGAGAAACGCGTTGTTTATTTTCTTACAAGTTTATATTAATTGTCTTTTGTTTTAAGTCCAGTAACGTCCGCGAACAAATTCAGGGAGGGTATCTGTTGGTTTGTTGTTACCTAAAATGCCTCGGTAACGGGATACCGTTATGGGACATCGTATGATTTTGCGGTTCTTTGCAAATAGCGGCTAGACGTTAGCTATGCAAAGAAGCAAGCAAAAAAGCAAAATTATGCCAAGTAGATTTTAGGTGGTGATTTTGTGTTGTTTGGTTGATCAGTGGAGAACAGGATTGATCGTGGTCGAGTAAGCAGCAAAAAGCTGCGAAGAATTTGCATATATCCGTGCATCAATCTATAGGCGAAATAGCAAAGTTTTCTTTCTACGGCCTATAGTATGGAATATGTGCGCATTTGGATGTTTAAAAATACTTTGTTTGGCCTTAACTACGTTTTTAATTATTTTGTTAATTTTGTTTACACCAAATAATAAAAAAAAAATTCTATTCGGTTTTCACAATTTACAAAATTCAACTGGAAAGATCTTGAACGAAAAGTGTCTCATATATTGGTAACCAAGAAATCAACAATATTTCAGCAAAGTTTTTAAAGAAGTAGACAAATAAATAAGAAACAATTGGGTTTTAGTTGTGGATGAGATAAGATGACTCGTCAATTTTCATATAAAAATAATTAAACTTTCCTTTCGGAAAGTTTTCGGTTTTGTGTGACTTGAGTACTTATATTTATCTAAGCCCAGCTTAAATAAGTTTCAATGTGTAATTGATTTAAAAAAAAAAGATTTTAATTTGGCTGTAAATATACAAGCTCGAGTTATGTATTCATATTGCTATAAAAAAATTATGCCTTCCCTCAATGAGCAAAAACAAGAGTTCTTTTGGTGAAAATGAATTTTTTTTTATCAAAGTAAAAAGTTCCATAAAATGTCCTAAATGAAGGGTAGAAGCAATCAGAAGAGAGAAAGTTCGGTTAACAAAACTTTCAGTCATGAATTAACATATTTAAATATATTCCTGTGTGTGTGCGGTTTGAAAGACATATTTTTGAAGCAATTAATTCGCATGATCACAAAGGCTATGCTTGGATTAAATCAGAATTTCGACATAAGAAGCCAAATCTTCCCAAATTAAACGTAAGCGACAGGAGAAGTAAATTGTGTACATATAAATATTTCATTAAACAATGATAACAAAAATGCCTGTAGAACATAAATCAAGTAAGAAGTCAGTAGAAACTAAACGAAAACCATTTGGTATAATTTTTATAAAAAGAAAAAAAATAAAATAAAAAGCTAAAGGAAAAGTCCAAAATTGAGAGAAAAGGATTATTTTAGAAACAAAGAAAAAAATACGATATAAAAAAAAAAAAAAAAGATAAAAACAATTGGTAACCTTCATGAAAGTGATGAGCTGACAGAACATGTTTGTCGAAGAAAGAAATCTGTTAATTATGTAACACGCATATCTATGTGCGTAATCGGAAAGAAGACAACCCGAATTATGATCGTATAAAACAAAAAGGAGTAAATTGGAACTGATTTGTGAAATAAAAAAAGGAGAGTTTGTAAAGTAATCAGTAACATTGAGAAGAATTGTAAAGTATCACAAATATATTGTGTCATAGTAGGCAATAAAATGATTTAGTTGAAATAAGTCTATTGTTAATAAAGAAACAAAAAAAAAAGGTAAAGTATAACCAATATAATGTATCGTAATATGAAATAAACGGGGTTGATTGGAATAAGTGTTATTTAAAGCCTTCCGTGTTTATTATTAATATTCATATGTGAGTTTTAGACAAATTTTGCAAAAACGACGCGAGCATAGACATATGAAGGCATATATTTGGTTTAGCAAGGTGCAAAGTCAAACGCGTATAGAATTAAAACAGAAAAAAAGGAAAACTTTGTTACTGCACTGTTACTGTTAAATTTATATGCTGTAAATAAAGGAAAGTGGGATACTTTGTGGGAAGGGATCGGGTAGTCGTTTTTATACGCCGAAATCTATGTATATAAGGAAGCCTACAATCTGTTCAGTGACGCTATTATTTCATCAAGCGTCGAACCTTTTTCAACAGCAGCAACCTGCCGGACCATCCGCAAACCAACCAAGGCAACGGCACAGGATCTGGAGACACCTATCATCAACACCAGGTTAGAAACCACCCAGAATCATAGAAATGTTTCTGGCTTCTCCTCGATTGAATACAACAGCAGCAGAAAAAAAAGGTAGTTTTGTATAGCCATTTTTTTTTTATTATTACTTTTTTGCTTTGTTGCTAAATGCAAGAAAAAAAAAGAAATGAGTAACTAAGTGCATATACTCCACCGCCGAGGCGGGGTATGGGCTAGTGCCGGTGTGAGGGACGGTGAGTGGACGTTGGACAGTTACCGACGGACGAAGAAGGGACCAACGGACAGAGTGCAGGACGGACAGCCTAATATACGCAAAATAGAAATTCACAAAAAATTTACTTATTAGTTTTTTCTATTGTTTTTTTTTTTATTCGTAATGAGGCACCATGGGCCGAGGGTAACGGCTCTCCCGACCCAGAGCTAGCAAACCACATTACAGACCTTTTCTGTTTGAATTGTAACCAGGTTAAGTCTTCTTTTGTATGAGTTGCGCAATTGAGCTAAATCTTTGCTGTACCTGAATTCTGTATTTATGAGTTTAAATTAAATAATATATTATGTATAATAATAATAAATCATGATATTAAATTGTCTCTTCCATTCCTGTGTGCCAAATATTTCTTTCTTTTATACTCTGACCTAGTACTTCTCTAACTTTCTCTAACTGCCTTATTGTGGTCGCAAAAATCAACACCATCATCTTCATAAGTCGCCTGGAAAGCTGAAAAATTGAAGTAATCTCCTCCTACTTTTTGCGCAGCGCCGCACAAACATTTGCGTTTCTTTACAGTTTCTTTGGGCTGTAGCAGTTCTTTCGCTCTTCCTGTCGAATACGGCAGCGGCCTAGAGAAATGTTCAAAAACTGTAGTTAGATATTCGAAATACTAAATACTGTAATGTCGTTTGTAAATATTAGAAACAATTTACTTACTCGTTTTAAGTAGCATGGGGGGACAGAAGCATACTGCAACCCCTTTCTTCCCCGTGTCATGGTGATCCTTTCTTCTGCGTCGCGATTGGCAATATTCTCCTCTTCAGTGAACGAACACAAAATGAAGTTACGATACATTGTTCTGGAAATATCCACATTGGTCAACATTGTTTAATTTAGCTTGATATTTAAAAAAAAATCTACTTACTTTTATCCACTTTTTTTTTGTTTTTTTTTTTTTTTACAAATCTTGAAAGTAATTGCAATTTTTTAAATTTTTGAATTAATAATTTATTTTCTAATTTTTTTTTTTTTTTGGGATGTTGTGTTGAGATGGACCAAGCCAATAAATTTGTGGCTTATATGTCCGGATAACAAACAGTCGTAATTATTTGTAAGAATTATATATAAAACACAACAAAACAAAGGGGCCGTAATAACTAAAACCGATATGTTAACCGGTCGCGGACGCAAAAAATTTCAGGAAGATGCAAAAATAGACAGGCAATTATTTTTGAAACTAGTTGTAATATCCAAAATCTGATTACACATATATTATAAGAGTAGTCAGAACATAGTATTTTAACTGTTATATGAAATGAATGTTATAGCATCCACGACAATATAGATCATATTTTTCAACTAGGATGAGTTAAGGAAATTTGTAAATACACGGAGAAAAATAAAAAAATAAGAAAGTACTTAATGAATCAATTGGTCATTACTTTGAAATGTATATTAATTACAAAAACTTAAGTTTACATAAAATTAAATGGACAAAAATTGGCTTTAAAATTTGAATGCTGTAGCATTCCCGTCATTTTGCATCACTATGAAAATGAATGCTATGGCATTCGCGTCCGCGAACATGTTAAGTACAATTGTGTGTGTGTGTGATTATTTTCTAATAGCTGTTTATATTTTTCTTTTACAGGTGCTGTTTTACAAATTATTGATAAGAATTATATAAAAAACACAACAAAAAAAGCAGCCGTAATAACTAAAGCCGATATGTTAAGTACACTTGTGTGTGTGTGTGTGATTATTTTCTAATATCTGTTTATATTTTTCTTTTACAGATGCTGTTTTACAAACTCAAGTTTAAAAGAGAGATTTGTTTATACTCTATACTAATGTAAATTTGTTCTCAACGACTGCAATTGTATTGTCGGCAGTTTTGACGTAATTGTAACAGCGTTGCCCAGAGCATCACTTCGTTTTTTTCTCAGAAGTGATATAAGAAATAGAAGAAAAACTTTGCGCGGAATGGATTCGGTGAGGTATTAATGCCAACACAAAGCAGTGGTTCTGTAAGAAATTTTATATCCCTGGTGATAACTAAGGTTTTTTTATAATATAAACAATGTGTGGAAAAATTCGTAATATTTATTGAAGCGATTGGACGTTTAATCGGAATGCACATTTATTTTCGCAATCCCGGACAAAATGAATAATGCTTCATAAAC
Source organism: Glossina morsitans morsitans (assembly GCA_001077435.1). Lineage (NCBI taxonomy): Eukaryota > Metazoa > Arthropoda > Insecta > Diptera > Glossinidae > Glossina > Glossina morsitans. Next base: position 81,543 of record CCAG010004197.1, on the reverse strand, counting down.
CGAAAAAGCAAGCGTACCCTGAATGAAATGGTGATGAGTTAATAATAATATAAACCACTGTATGGTTCAAATACTTTCAAGTGGTAGCAGACACACTTTAGAGCGCTGCTTACTGACATCCGTAACATTACTGTCTATATCCTTCCTGTCTATAGAAAACTGTCAACTGCATTAAATTTTAGGGCAACCTTGGGGGAGGAATGGAGGCCTATGATGCGTACGTGTCATAGCTGAGCTGGCTATTTCGTGAGATGTGGGAAGGGTTCTATATTTTCGCTCAAGGAAGCTCCTAGAGTGGTCACAACCAAAAGCAATTGCCCGTACTCGTCCCTTATCGAATATGCGGACTGACGAAATCCTATCCTACCGAACGGGGATACTATGTGCCCCTCGGGCCTTTCAATACCCACCTTGCCTGTTAGTTTCTCTTGGTTCCCAAAAAAGTTTATGGAAAGCCAAGAAGAAGACTCTTATCAACCTATTTTCCTCTCATTATAAAGAAAGAACTTAGCACATTTTTATATCATTATTTCACTCTTTCATTCATTTCATTTTAATAAAATTTTAATTTTTTTTTTTGTAATGTACATGTGATAATGTGTTATGTATAGATAATACCAATAATAAAAATATTTATACTATATATAATACCCATAGCAGAAATATTTATACTACATATACATAATACCAATAAGAGAAATATTTAAAAAGACAAAAGATCTAACGCAACCTGGGAGCCGCTGGTTTTCTGCATATATATATATAGTAGAAATATTTATACTACAAACATTGTAGTGTGATCGCATATCGTGGTTAATATGCATCCACTTTGAAGTGTAACAAAATTATGCAAAATGAGCATAATTCATTTGCAAAAGGAAAAGAAGAATTATGTCACACTTTAACTAGCTGAGAATTGCATTTCGTAAAGCAATACGACACCAGGCGCCTCAATTAAATTAATGAGTCGAAATTTTAGGTTTACGTTACCAATAAGATATTTTTGTAAAATATAAGTATAAATAGCTGCGGTAAAATGAAATAAATTGAATGAAATAAATAATTGCTGCGAATTAACAATTAAACATAGCGTTTCCATTCACTGCATGAAAAAGGGCGTTCCATCCGCCTAAATTAGTTAGGTAGGGACAACTTCTAGCCGATCCCGAATTGGAAATAAAAGAAGTTGACAGTCTCGACGGAAACAGCCGAGCAGTTCAGAAACTTATTCTACACTCACATTCATAGGGAATCTTTCTATAACTCCCCCACACACCACCACCACCAACTTTTTTTTCATTAGATTACATTACTATCCTGCCACCACGATCCTGCAAACTATTCAGTAATCAACATCGCGATCAACCAATCTTTTTGATTCCACAAAACAGACTCATGATCCTGTGATCGATCCCATTCAACTTGCAAACAAAATCTTGCCACTTTTTGGACAACCTTTTTTCGCAAAATGACAACTTTGATAACGTCAACAGAAGGCCCACAGAAAATTACAATCAGTACCAGGGAAACAACTAGCCAGAAAACCAAACCATATAGTCAAAAAAATGCTGGACGTCAAAGGCCTCGACAATGAAATCAGCATTATTAATATGAAGGATAACTTCACCTACTTTATAATAATAATAATATTTATATACGTAGTATATAAGATATACAAAAAGTTCAAAAAATATATCTCCAAAAAAGAGCATAAATGATCACTTTATTACACACCGAAACAATCATATACATAAGAAAACATCATCTATACTTAATAGCTCTTAGAGCTATAATGCACTTAGGCTACAAAATGTACATACACATACATAAATACCTAAAAACGAAAATTGTAACAAACATAGATATTTAAAAAAAAAATAAATAAAAATAAAACTGGCATGTCTTTTTGAACAAAAATTAATTTCAATGAAAAGGACAGATGAAACTAACATTTCTATAGATAGAATAATATCTAATCTTAAAAAACTAGCAACAAAACCTGTAAGAAGGAAACAATCGAAAACAAGTGAGAAGAATTAGAAAATTGCAAAGCATACTATAATAGAAACCAATACAAGACCAGAACAACCAGAATTATTAAATAAAATGCAAACATTTAAAACGAAATATAAAACAGCAAAAGAATTATTAGAAGCCGAAGCAACTAAAGAACCCCTGGAAAACATAAGCCCCAGCAAAATAGCAAGTACAATACAACCAAAAATGGATTTCAACCTAGAAACAGCCTCTAAGTCCACACCCACATTTACTGACAATTACAAAGATTTCAGCTACTTCATAAGAGTTGTTGAAATAATACACAAAACCTTAAAAGAAGAAGCCAAACCACAATTAATAGCATACACCTTCTAGTGCAAACTGTCCTCAAATGTTCAAACCGTCCTTGCAAATGACATCCCAACAACACTAGAAGAATTAAAAACCAAACTTGAAAACAAATACAAATTAAATCAAACAATATCACAACTACATTCAATATTAAACCAAATAATACAAAAAGGTACTATCGCAGGTTTCTCTCTTACAACTAATAGATATGATGACCAAGTTCAGCTTCCCATATATGATCAAATTCTTAACAGGAGCAACATATTTCTCCCTGCAAGATGCGAAGTTATAGTCCCCATAGATATCAAGACAGACAACGATGCTTTAGCACTAAACAAAAAAATAGAAAAACGGACTGAAGTGAAGTTAGCCCCCAAGATAACCCACATTTATACGGTTCGTGTCTTCGCTAAAAATGTCTTGCTAAGTTAGAATTTATTGCGAAGTAAAGAACAACAAAGTAAAATAAGTATTAAAATTAAATAATCTTAGCAAACGTGCACATATAAAACATAATCAGCTGCTAATTACAAATGCAAAACCATTGCTAGTAAATCTCATGCAAAAGTACGTTGCAAATACTGAAAGAATGCAATGTTAAAATCGTGTTATAACCATTTTTAGACTACAGATTTTGGATATATCGTGAAAAATGCTAAAATCTATCAGAAAAACCTAACTTCATCACCCTAGATAGGGTCCATCACCTCGAAATTCGTAAAAATCGGCTCTCTCTATATACCCAAAACATTAAATTACTTATAAAAAAATTTTAAGAAATATGACATGTGCAGTTTTTTTATATGTTTTAAAGAACGCTAAAACCTATCAGAAAAACTTCATTTTATTACCCTGGGTAGGGTCCATCACCGCGAAATTCACCAAAAACCGGTCCGGTCCGCATTACCCAATCTAGGGTAATGAAATTAAGTTTTCCTGATAGGTTTAGCGCCCTTTAAGACATATCAAAAAACTGCATATGTCATATTTCTTAAAAATTTTTTATACACGCTTTATGTATTGCATCTTTTCGCCAACGCTATACATGCACTATATGGTAAATGCAAGAAAAAAAATTTTTTTAATATTTAAAAACATTTGTGTATAATTTCTTATTTTATTTATGCTTATATTTCTAGTTTTGTTTAGTTTTTCTAATAATTTTGTAGCGTTCAATTATCATTTACCTTAGCAGAGGCAAGTGATCTAATGTGAAGATAGCCCACATTTTTATCTTTGCTAAACTGTGGGCTATGTACAGTGGGCTAACTTCACATCAGTAAAAACGGATATTTTTAGCCAATTCAATAATACCAAAAAACGAACAAAAACATATTAAAATATTAATTACACTAGATAAAGAAATTACAATACAACATCCACATATCAACACCTACCAAATCATACCCACATACTCATTCAACATAATAAACAACGATTTCAACAAATGTTACAATCCATAAAATTAGACACCGTGAACAACTCTCAAAAACAAAAACTCATAAAAATCTTCAGAAATTTCAAACAGTATTCTGTCTAGAAAATGAACACAGCAAATAATTTTTACACAGAAAACATAGAAATAAACGACAATACACCAGTATACATAAAAACTAATAAATTACCTCACACACAAACTGACACCACACACACACAGGTAGAACAGTTATTATAACAGAACATTATAGAACCCTCAGTTAGCCCGTACAATTCGCCACTTTTACTAGTACCCAAAAAAATCAGACAGACATAAAAAAAGGCAACTAGTAGTTGACTACAGAAAGTAAAAGGAGAAAATAATAAACGAAAAATTCCCCCTCACAAGTTTAGAAGACATCCTAGACAAACTAGGACGAGCAAAATATTTCCCCACCTTGGACATGATAAACTCATTTCATCAAATAAGAAATCGACACCCTTAACTGCCTTTTCAACACCAAACGGGCATTATCAGTACACGAGACATCCGGACTAAAAATTTCATTCAATGCTAACCATAGCTTTATCAGGACAACATACTAAAGCACTTTTATACGTAGACGACATAATAATAAACGGATGCAACTTTGAGAAACCAAACAGAAACCTAACGAAAGTATTCGAACGACTTAAGAAGTACAACCTAAAACTAAAACCATCCAAATGTAACCTACAACCAGAAGTAACCTATCTAGGACACCTCATAACACCCGACGGCATAAAACCAGACGCGACTAAGCACGAAATAATAAAAAGCTACCCCTAATGCAAAAATACAGACGAAGTAAGAAGATTTGTAACATTCTGCAACTATTACAGAAAATTTATAAAAGATTTTGCTAACATAGCTCAACCACTAAAAATCTGCTGAAAAAAAGATAAAGACTTCGAATGGACAAATAAACGTAATCAAGCATTTCTAAAACAAATCAATGTCCCCACTCATATTACAATAGCCAAACTTTGATAAACCCTTCATTTTAACAACTGACGCATCAAATTATGCCTTAGGAGCAGTACTATCCCAAGGAGAAATAGGTCAAGACCTACCTGTCGCACACGCAAGCAAATCTCTAAGCAAATATGAAAAGCAAATCATTTCAGACCCTACTTATTCGGCAAAAAATTCACATTGATAACTGATCAAAGACCAAAATCCCACCTTAAAATTAACTGGAATAGAATTACCAGACTACGATTTAGACATAATTTATAAAAAAGATTCAAGCAACACTAACGCTGACGCCTCACCTAGGATAAATATAAGTTCCCATATTTTAAAAGCAATGATTCCCATATCCAGAGAAGAAGACCAGGAACGGATAAAAAAGACGTTAGTCATAACCAGAAGCAAATCGGCGAAAGAAAACACAAATAACAAACAATTAAATGTGTGGGAATGCACGTCAATAAACGACATTAAGAACACAAGAAGTTTAGAATTTAAATTCGAAAGCGATATAAAAGATATTATAATTGAAAATGTTGAAGAGTTAAACTGCACACTTGTGAGATGCAATGAATATCCAGAGCATTTCGATGGACTCTTGGAAAAATTGACATCAAAAGTAAGCAAGTTAAATTTCTTAGATTATGCATTAAGTCTACAAAACGATATATTTAAACACATATCCAAAGAGATATTAAAAGAGAAATTTAACAATATTAGAAGAAACGGCATAAATATATTATTATATAAAGAAAGACAAAGAATACATGATGATAGAGAAAAGTGCAAATTAATAGAAGAATACACTTGCTCATACTCAGGAGATTTTGGAGTAAGGAAAACATTTCAAAAACTAAGCCTAATATACATCTGGCGTAGTATGTTCAAATGATACAAAAGTACATAAAACAATGCCACATTTGCCAAACAAGTAAACAAATCAAACATACAAAGGAATCTCTTACAATAACGGATACACCGCCCACATCTTTTGAAACACTATGTGTAGATACGCTAGGACCAATAAAACCTTTTAATAACTTCCGATATATATTAACAATATAATGCGAATTAACAAAATATATAACTGCACATCCTATTGAAGATAAAAGCGCATGACCAATTGCCAAAATATTAACAGAAGAAGTAATACTTAAATACGGCGAATTCAAAACGTTAAAATCGAACAGAGGAACAGAGTTCAACAATAAACTAATAAAAGAAATCTTTCTGTTACTAAATATCGAACAAAAGTTCTCAACGCACGAAACTTTAGGTACAATCGAAAGAAATCACAGAGTTCTTAACGAATATTTTTTAGACTTGTAAGGAAGCGTTTTACTCTCTTACCAATTATGACAATATAAATAGCTTAATACTAAATAAATATGCCGTAGTATTTCCTATAAATGCCAAAAATACGGCGTTGGTTCTTAGGTGTGAGAGGGTTAATATAGAAATAAGTGATTCGCATACCCAACGGTTTCGCGATTTGATACCTAGATCAGCAATAACAATATGACAGACATAAGAACACTTATACAAGTAAACGTTGCGATAGGAAAACAGCTTGCAAAATTATGCAAGTGGATATGGTACATATCATATGAAGGCATATTCAACGGGTGCGCGGTTTACACAATCATACGATTTGGTACCTAGGTCCGCAATAACAATAAGACAGACAAAACATTGAACGACTATAAAAGAGCGTGTCTCAATATATTAGGGGTTGAGTGGTTGAGTTTTATCAGAGGAGAGAGTTTGTTTCACGTTGCTGGGTTGTGGTCTTCAGTTTAAAGCGGCTGCAGTTTGAATAAAATTAGACACTTTAAGGAACCAAATTCGGAGCTCGTTTTGGCCTCGTTTGGTTTCTCCGTTTCTGGTGGGGGAGAGAGAGCGCTAGCTTAGGTAAAAACGTAATTTAGAGCTTAAGGTAGAAAAGTAAGTTAGAGAATAAGGTAGAGAAGTAAGCTAGAGAATACGTTAAGAATAGGGATAGAATAAGAATAGAATAGGACTGGATTAAGAATAGGGTAGGGTAGAATAAGTGAGTTAGGCTTGTTGAGGGGGTCGAGTTGAGACGTTCGGTGAGTGAAGTCGAGTTAATCACTGTTGGAGTTGGTCGTCCGCGACCGCGCTGAATATAAAATAAAGAATAAAATAAAGATCCCTAAATGTAAATTTCTTGTGTTTTCCTGGGCCGCTGAGCTACTCCAGCCCCAGAGATATGGGCCGCAAAGGCCTCACAAGTGGCGCCCGAGCAGGGACTTTTTAAAAAAAAAAGGAACAGAATTATATAATGAGAGAAAAAAAAACCGAAAACCGAAGACTTAAAAGACTAGAACTTTCAAAAAAAAAGGAGCAAAATTATGTAATGGAAGGAAAGCAACCTAAAACCAAATCAGCAAAAGACTAACAACTTTCAAACAAAAAAAAAGTAACAAGATATAGAGAAAATAAATAAAAGACTAGCAAGCAGTAGTGATCTTTTTTGAGTTATCGAAAACTATTGGAAAAAAAAAAACGGGAAAGAAAGAAGAATTATTGTGTGAAAGATTTACAAGCCTTAGAAAAATAAAGTTTCTAAAAATTTATTGATTATATGTATGAAAAACAACAAGGAACACATCTAAATAAGGGATGAAAGGAATTTTGCATGAATCGCATGCAAAGGCATAACACCTGCATACTGTTGGTAAAGGGTAAGAACAAGCAGCCAACCAAAGAAAAAAAAATAAGAAGAAAACGCGACAGAGAAAACCGCGACAAATTGGTCAATCGCAAACAAGTATGGTTAGATGGACGATCGTTCGTGAATAATTGTTGAAACAGTGCGTGTCGACTTCGAGCAAGTGGACGTAAGATAAGATAATACAAAAAAAAAAAAAAAAAACAAAACACGAGATCCAACGGAATGTGAGAATGATTAAAAAAAAACCCTCAAATGGACAAGGAAGTCAATGGTAAATAAGAAGAGGAAGAAAAAAATAAAATACAAAAAGACGCAAATAAAGCAAACTGTTTAAAAAAAAAAAAGGAAAGCAGAGGACAACAAATGTTGGATCGCGCGAACAACATTGAAGATATTGGTTGTGCTTGTAAGCGGAGGACTCTATCTGATAATCTGTGCCTCATTGCCTTGGAATATTATTAAAACGAATGCTTATTCATTCTATACTAAATATATACTCAAGAAGTGAAGGAAATGACAAAAACCACGCAAGTGAAGGAAACAAAACAAGCAAATAAAGAATTATTTTTTTTTACAAATAATCAAACAAAGTTTTAATAATCGTCTGTTTTTTTCAGGATCTTATTGAAAATGGGTAAACTGGAAGTTAACCCGGTGGGAAACTTAAAGAAAAAAAAAACAGCTGAGGAAACCAGTGAGGAGTACGCATCTAAATCCATTTCCTCGTTTTGGTCCGAATCGTTACGAAAGAAAAAAAAAGGAGGGAATCCGTCTTCATAGGCTAATAAAAGCGAACACTTCCTATTCACATTCATAAATAGACGCTAAATCCCAGGAACATTGATCAACGTCCTGTTTTGGGAAGATCAGCTTCAAAATCCGTATAGTAAGGTAATCGATAGCGTATGGAGCTGTAACAACGAAAACAACAGCAACAACAGGTGAGGAATTCAACCTTCCAACCTTGTAGGAGTGAACATTAGGAATGTACTTTGCCTGATCGTGTTTATTTACTTTGTGACGCTTATCAGTTTCAGATGCTTATCAGTGATTCAGTGTTGAAGCAAATAACAACCAGGTTTTGGTTTATACAAACTTTTCAAAGAGCAATTCGTGGCGCAGAGTTAGAAATAGAAGGACAAATCTAATATATACCGTGATTTTATCAAACACACATGTTAGGTATGGATTTTTTTAATTCAATTTCGAAGGTACTCTGCATATTAGAGAAATAAGGCAGACTATTTAATGAGCTCGCGGAGAGTAAAAATTTAGTGGGGTCCAAAAGGGAAAAAAAAATGAAAGTCAATTATTTTAAAATTAATTGGCATATCCGCAACTCGAGTGAATGCATATCGTAAGGGTAATTAGGAGATCACATGTCAATTGATATACCCAACGAATGTGATCCTTTCAAGAGGAAACATAAGGAAAGGGGACAACTTGCCCTCCAGAAGCGTACGAATTCAAAGACGCTTTAAGTAAACTCACACAGCGGAGCTAAAAGAGTATGGAGAAAACTTCAAGAATCCAATAAATTATCACTTTATGGTACAGGGTATATTAGGTTAGCGTAGACCTACATAATATCCGGAAGAACTTCAGATAAACTCACTTTTTATCATGGCGCTCGATCCGCAATGCTTCTTAGGAAAAGCCGTTTTCTCAAAGCTCGTTATCCGAATGTAAGGTGTGCTATCCGAGCACTGTAATATTCACCCACAGGGAAACCACGCTATTGTTCAATCGGTAAAATAAATCTAGGGACTTAGCATAGAAAATATAAAAAAGCATTATCCCCTCGTAATACTTAGTTTACAAAGAAAATATAACCTAAATTGATAAAGTATTTTATATTGTAGTGTGATCACATATCGGTATACTTTGAAGTGCAGACAGAATTATACTGACTTTGCGTAATTCTTTAGCAAAAAGAATAACAAAAATTACGTCGCACTTCAACTGGCTGAGTATTGCATTACGAAATGCAATACGATGCTAGGCGTCCCATTTAAAATGGTTATGATTACGTTAACATAAAATCACCTGTAGAATTAAGTATAAATAGTACACGTCTTTCAATAAAAATTCATTTGTTATCAACAATTCAAACTAGCGTTTTACTCGCTTAAACCAAAAGGCGTTCCATCCGTCTATTAGCTAGGGACTGTTTCCTGCCGATCTGATTGGCATTATAAGAAGCAGATTGACTTAACGATCTGAAGCCGAGCAGACAGGTACTACTCCAAAGTAAGATATCCTTGCGTGGCGATAAGATCAGATATCACCAGGTGGAAATATAAATAATAGAATTTATTACAATATAAAGGCTAAGTGACTAACCGACCCTTAGAATGTGTGAGGGCCAGAGGGTGTCAAAAAAAAAAAAACAAACCTACGCAAATCATAAACCAAAAGTAATAGCAAACAAATATCATAACAAAAATAAAAAAAAGAAAGAAGGAAAAGATACAGTAAAAGACAAAAAAGGAGGAAAAAAACACAACAAATCCTAAATCAAAAAAAAAGAAAGTTGGAAACGAAATACCAAAAAAAAAAATAAATAAAAGGGAATAAAACAACAAAGAATTCGACTCAAAGCGCCCAGGCCAATTCTCATTTTCCTGTAATTTGTGCTACTAACCCTAGTTAAGCCTGCGTGTCACTCAACGTCATCCGGAAGTTATCTCATCGCCATCATGACACCGGCGCTACGAGTCACCTGGGTAAACTCCCTTCGCTGAGATGAACTCCAAGCCTGCTTAGGTGAGTTCGACTTGTACATCACAAGTACCGTTGAAGAGATGAGAAGATGATGGGTTCGATTCATTAACCAGGACCGCAATCCCGAGGTCGCCACACGGCTGTTAGCACTACAGACCGAGTTGGAGGCCCTCACAAGACAGCGAACGCTTTCGCCAGCATCTCACGTGGCAACTGGGGCCGACGAGACATCAATAGACGAGAAGCGACCCCTACACCCACCGACGAACGCCGCAACCCTGGACGTAACGGTGACGATAAAGGGGCCGGACAACCCAGGGGCACCGGCAAGCCACTCCACTATAGCGACAACAACCAATGCCAGGGAAACCACTCAGCTCGCTGCCCCGATTGGCTGAGCACACCGAGCCCTACCGACAGCGGCGGGCGCAACACCTGTCATCGAAGTCGTCAGAAGACGGGGCTCAACTTTACTGGTCATAGAAAGCCGCTTGCTTTCATCGAGCGGGTCGAAGAGCTAGCAGAACCATACGGCGTCAACAAAGACCGCTTGCCAGCCACCATGGTGGTGATGCTACGCGACTGTGGCTTGACGTGGTATCGCAGCAACAACCAACACTGGACACCCTGGGAGAAGTTCCAGGCTGATTTTATAAGGTTCTTCCTGTCATCGCGACACCTCAACCGACTCGAAGCTGACATTCGTCAACGCACCCAGCGACAGAGGAAGAAGTTCTAGAATTACGTGCTGGCTCTGCAGGACCTAATGCGTCATACCCCACTGACGAAGGAGCTAAAAATTGGAGCGCATTTACATGAATGCGCTACCCGAATATTTGTGGTATATACGGCGCCGTAAGTTTACCCGTTTAGCCGCACTAATGGAGCTCGCTAGCGATTGAGAGGCAATCCCGACGGGCAACGCGTCACGCGAAACTCCCCGAGAAGCTTATAGAGGACGCCAGGCAGGCGCTCTGTGGCGCGACCTACCGAACTATGTGGCACGGGCACCGGACCCAAGGCCGCAAGACAAGCGAGTGAATATGGATGCGGCGTTCGGACGATGTGGCTGGAGCGGCCACCACCGATATAATTACCAGAACCCACAGGTCTTATACTGCTGCACCTGCGGTCGACGAGACGTACAAACTATCGACCGCTGTCGATGGGGAAATTACGGGGGCGAAGGGCGATGGGCCCTGAAACGTACCAGCCTCGCGAACAGTAACGTCCGCCAAACTAGCAAATGCACCATGCCCATCACGCATAATGTTACTAGATAAGCAGACTGCAATACAAAGCCGAAATCTTACCCAACCAACCCAAATAAATCACCTTACATCGACCCGCTACAACGACACCTACAATATACAAACACAACATCCTACTTTCACGCCGAAAGTTAAGAGCGGCAATCCACTTCCTAGCAAAGAAAACCTAGAAACACCGCGACGCAGCGATACGAAGCAGGGGCCTCACATCAATCGAAATCAACGCCCGCTGTGCAATAAAGCTCGCCAGGATAGGAATGCATCCTCCGAGCCTACGATCACTTGCCCCCAGTGTAATCAATGGCACAAACACCTGAACTGCGATCCATATCTGGTAAAGGCGGAGCCTATAGCGGTTCCCGCGACCAGCCATGCACGTCTGACGGACAAACGATCCACAGACTTCCAAGAGTTAACGTTCATAGCGAGTCCTCACCCATAGCCAGGGTCAGGGCAACAAAGGGTAGACACCGCGTCCAACGGCACGAACCTGCACTTCGCAGACAACCGGATAAGCGCAACCGTTATCATCGCCGACCGACGAGTCATTGCTACGGTGGACACCGGCGCGACTACCAGTTTCATTGCCGAAGACCTGGCGTGCGAGATTGAAAAAACATGCGGAAGGGACCCGTACCGAATGAATGTTCGCGTAGCCGACGGGACCGTATTAGAGACCGGCACCGCGTTGACATGTCCGGCCCAATTCGGAGCCCGCGCCACACACCTTCGCTTTTTCGTCACGCCTGCGGCAGCGGAACCGTTGCCGCTAGGATACGATTTTTTCCAGACGTTTGGAGCCAAGCTGCAATGCGCGAACAGAACGGCTGCGTGCCGACCAGGCGGTCCCCCGAGCCAAACATCAAAGACGGAGTCTACAGCCGAGACAATACGCACTCCAGCGCGCAGAAGGCCCGACGCGTTTCCCGAAAATTTCCGAACTATAATAGACGACCACGATCTAACCGAGGTGCCGCGACTCAGCACCGAGGACGAGCAGTGATGCGTCGAGCGTTCCCTGCAGCAGGATTTGCCGAAGTTTACAAAATTGCAGGGAGTCACCACTATCGCCGAGCACAAGATCATCATGTAGGACTATCGACTGTTTAAACTGCGTTATGCCGCCCGAAACCCGGCTATGCAAAAAGTGATCAACGCCGAGGTCACCAATTTAATCGCAAATGGACAAATCGAGCCCGCCAAGAGCCCGTACAACTCACCGATTATCCAAGCACGGAAGAAAAACGGGACCTTGCGTATGTTCATGGACTTTCGCCATCTCAACCGCAAATCGATACCTGACGGATACCTGTTGCCAAAAATTCAAGCCATCCTGGCCGGGCTACGCGAAATCCGATATATCAGTAGCCTACACCTCAAAGACCGCTATTAGTAAATTCCGCTCGAGGCCACGAGCCGAGCATACACGGCATTTACGGCGCTCGGAGGAGGACCTTTCCAACAGAAGGTCATGCTCTTACGCCTACGCTCAACGCCTGCGACGTTCCAGCGAGCCCTACACAGCGTAATCGGCCCGGATATGGAGCCACACGCATTTGTGTACCTGGATGACATCATTGTCATTGGAAAGACACTGAGAGTGCACTTCGCTAATCAAAGAGAGGTGTTCCGTCGCCTAAGAGCTGCTAATCTGCGAATCGACGTGAAGAAAAGCGAGTTCATTAGGTGAAAGCTGAAATACCTGGGCCACGTGATTGCAGAACATGGTATCCAAACGGACCCCGAAAAAACCGCAATCATCGGCGATAGGCCGATATCCACGAGTACCCGCGACATCAAAAGGTTCTTTGGCATGGCTTCGTGGTTCGCTGCTTTCTCGAAGCCGCTCGCCGAGTTGCTGAAGAAGAGGAAACATTGGCGCTGGATGGAAGATCAGCAAACGGTGTTCGAGATCCTGAAAGCCAAGCTGACCCAGAGTCCCATTTTGGTCTATCCAGACTTTACGAAGCCATCCACCTTGCAGACGGACGCTAGTGATACCGGGCTAGAAGCCGTCCTGACGCAACAGCTCGACAGGGAAGAACGCGTGATCGCGCATGCCAGCCGACACCTGAATAGCGCCGAGAGAAACTACACAAACACAGAGAAGGAGTGCCTGCCAATATGAAAAAGAGGCCATATCTGTAGGGTTACCATTTCCACGTTGTAACCGACCATCTATCCCTGAAGTGGCTGAACTCCACGGATAACCCGACGGGACGATTAGCCAGGTGGGCCTTAGAATAGCAGCAGTACTACTTCAAAATCCAATAACGGCTTGGGACAAGAAACGTTGTGGCCTACGCATTTTCCCAACAACCACCCGAGGAGTTCACATGGTGACATAGACCGAGGCATCCGTAGTCTGCGGGTGGCTAACCAAGAAGCTACAGGAAGTCCAGTTGAAACCGAAAAAGTTTTCCGATTTGATCATTATCGACGGATTGTTATACCGCCATTTTCCACGGAGCAGTACGGACGAGGAAGAAGCAGCACGGAAATTGTGTGTGCGAACACCCGTGAGGACCGAAATCTGGCGAGAGAACCATGACGAACCTACAGCGGGACACCTCGGGATACGTAAAACGACACGACGAGTTTGCAGCCGATACTAATGGTCTGGGATGCACCGAGGCATCGCCCAGTACGTGCGAAAATGACGGAGCTGCCAACAATACAAACCGGTCCAGCAGGGGCCGGCAGGAGAAATGTTAACGGCCCTGCCGGAAGAGCCGTGGTCGACAGTCTGTGCAGACTTCGTGGGACCACGACCACAGACGAAGGCGGGCCACACGATGCTCCTAGTGTTTGTAGATCAGTTCTCCAAATGTTTGGAATTACACCCGTTCAAACGAGCCATCGCAGCCGCGCTGATAGACGCCTTCCGAGAGCGCGTCCTCAGTAAGTTGGGCACACCGCGAGAAATCGTCACCGATAATGGGGTGCAGTTTACAAGCAGGCACTTCTAGAGCTATCTTCAACGGATCGGAGTCAAGCACCGTACACTCCCCGAGAAACCCCTACCGAGGGGTGGTTGGACCCATGCCAACCGGAAATCACCTTGGCCATGAATACGGCGATCTCGAACTCCACCGACTACTCCCTGGCGTACATCATTCAAGAGCGTCAGCCTAGACTGCTACGCGCCTTCTATGGTCAAGGGCACACCGGCGTTCCAATTCAGTCTCAGTTACCGCGGTAAAGAACCCAGATCCTGAAGGAAGTCATCCAAGTGAGTTGAGACGTTCGTTGAGTGAAGTCGAGTTAGCCAACGAGTGTTGGAGTTGGACGGCCGCGACCGCGCTGAATATGAAATAAAGAATAAAATAAAGATCCCTAAATATAAATTTCTTGTGGTTTCCTGGGCCGCTGAGCTACCCCATCCTCAGAGATATGGGCCACAAAGGGCTTCACAATATATACGACGAATTAGTGAATGTAAAGAAAATCAGGAAAAAAAACTTTTGAACTTTCGGACGGTAAATCCTGGCAAAAGCAGGTGCATATGCAAAATAAGCAAAATAATATTCACAAATAATTAGTTTTTTTACAAACGATTAATGAACAAAATATTATTTAATATTAAAGTAAAAATTAAATAAAAAAAAGTAAGAAAGAGATTTAGTTTGGGGAACTTAGCTAAAATACAAACTCAATAGAAAAAGTAAAGTGAACCTAAGAAAGATGCAATTTCTATTTGAAAAGCAAATAAGAACTCCGTATATAATAAATGAAAATGTACAAAACTTTATAAATCTAAATGGAAAAACAATAATAGAAAAAACCGCAAGAAAATTAGACGAAAATTTTGGCGACTTCCTCTATGTTGATTTAATTTCTATATATACATTTATTATTATATATTTCTATAGTAGAACAATAAGAGCACCCAACCTGGAAGACTCCTCACAGACTTTGCAACAAAAATGACTGGGACATACTACACTTTCGCGTATAATACCACTCCTCTAAAAACACAATATACCCCATTTCAACTGATTTACGGAAAATATCCATTCATGCCCAACGAAAAAATATTAAATTCAAGCACCAGAAATACCCACTAGAGAAAGCTAAAAAATTTTTAGAAAAAGCAAAAGCAAGAAAAAAACTTTCAGAAGAAAAATACACGAATCCAATAGATATAAATGTACGAGAGCAAATTTTATTAAAGAAACATAACAGAAAAAGGCTAGATAAACCCTATATAGGCTTTTATAAAGTAATAGACGCAAAGGACAATTTAACAATACAAATGAAAGACAAGCCAAAAACAATATTTAAGAATTTAGTTAAGAAATACAATACTATATATATAAACTAAGTTTAATCATCTAAGAAATACAAAACTATAAATATAAACCAAATTTAATTAAGGCATACAAAACTATGAATACAAAACTATAAATATAAACTAAATACATAAGAGTTTAGTTAAATACAAACTAAAATTAATTAATTAAGAACTACCATTTACTTAACATAATCCTCTTACATTACAGAAAATTGTTGAAGTGCTCCAACACATCAACATCAACAATTTTCGCATATCGTGGTTAATATGCATCCACTTTGAAGTGTTACAGAATTATGCAAAATGAGCAAAACTCATTTCGAAAAAGAAAAAGAAGAATTATGTCACACTTCAACTAGCTGAGAATTGCATTTCGTAATACGACGCTAGGCGCCCGAATTAAATTAATGCGTCAAAATTTTATGCTTACGCTAACAATAAGGTATTTTTGTAAAATTTAGGTATAAATTGCGCCAGTAAAATGAAATAAAGATAATTGTTGCGAATTAACCATTAAGTAGAGCGTTTTCATTCGCTGCATGAAAAAGGGCGTTCCATCCGCCTAAATTGTTTAGCTTGGGACAACGTCAAGCCAATCTCACATTGGTAATAAAAGAAGTTGACAGTTTCGGCGGCAACAGTCGAGCAGTTCAGAAACTTATTCTCCACCTCCACCAAAGACAGCCGTGGTAAAAGATTCATAGGGAACCTTTCCATAATTTCTTCACACACCACCACCGCCAACCTTTTTTATTGTGATATATAATACCAATAAGAGAAATATTTAAAAAGACAAAAGATCTCATGCAACCTGAGTGCGGCTGATTTTCTCCTTGGTATGATAAAGATTCTGTGTATGTTGTGTTGAAGTATGAATAACGAAAATGGCGGTGACAGGGTAGGCCTTATACAATGCAACCTTCACATTATAATTGTTTGCTTGCTTGCGTCACAAATCAAATGCTACATGCTTCTTTTTTCGATAATAATTCTGATATCGTAATTTAATTTTTTTTTTTTTTTTGATTTTATAAAAATTTATAACATCAACATAACTACTTGAGTACTTTAGCTATTCTCTAATCTTAAAACCACGATCATTCATTGTCCTTACACACAATTAGCATGTATGCACTTCAACAAAAAAAGGTCCGCCTTTCTTTTCTCTCTTTATCCCAAATATCAGATTTTAATGTCTCATATTTGTGGGTAAAGATTCCTTGGCCTTTGGTTATGATTTCATATAATATTTTAGTTATTGTAAAATTTCACTGAAAGTATTAGCTTTTTTTTATTAGATTTTTTTTAGATGGAGTCGATGATTTCATCAGTTCAAAAAAATGAATTTTTTTTATTAAACTTTATATCTTTCCCGTTTTACTTATATGTGTTATATGCACACACAATAATTGCGTGAATAATAAAAATTGCAATTCTTCAAACAACAAATAAATAAATGTTCTAAATAGTTTGGACTTTTCTCTTGTTTGTTAGCAACTTCTTGAGTTTTTATAAAGAGTTTTTAAAATGTACTTCATTTTATTTAATTAATTTCTCTTCTAAACGCAGTTCTTAGTTTGCGTATTTTTTCTTCTTTTCTTCCAATGGCATATACTTTCCCAAGTTGTTACATTTCCTATCAATCCTTTTGTATTTTTTCATTATAAAACATTCTTCTGCTTAAACTGTTCGTACTACTTTATTAATACTTCACGACTATCTGTTTATAAATGTCCTCGTTTACCAATAATTTTCTACATTATTCATTTATGGATAGAAACAAATTTTTTTACCTCTTATTTACATCACTTTTTACTTTACTTATCAACCATTTCTCGCCATTAAATTCCGACACCTGCAAGAACTTAACAATCCCATCAATTTATGGTTGCATTCTTTAAAAAAGAAAGGAAATGAAACAAGATTGCTAAGCTAAAACCTCGTAGTACACACCGTAAAGAACTTCCGTCGATGTAATCGAACAGAAATGCAATGATATTTATTATATACATAAATGATCTCCCCTCGGTGATTAAATTCAACCATATGTTAATGTATGCTGACGATGTTAAGCTATTTTCCTCCAGCTGCTTGGAATCGCAATCGCAAAAACTTCAAATTAACTTAAATAATTAGGATAGGGAGTCATTTAATACTGAGTAATTAATCGATTGACACAAGTGAGAAAACGTTCATCCGTTCATCGATTTACGGGTTCCATTTGACCAAAGATTACATTTTAATTTAAGTAAAGTTAGGTCCGCGTTCGGTTTCACAAAGAGCTGAAGGATCCTTACATTATCAAAAAGCTACACCCGTGCTTACTTAGACCGATACTTTATTGTTGACTGTTGTGTATTCTCCTTCTTATAGGTGGTATGTAGATTCAACTGAAGCCGTTCAAAAGCAATTCTTGCTATTTACTCTTAGCAATTTGGGTTGGGATCCCCAAGCCTCTCTGCCTCCTTATGGAAATTGATTGCTTCCGTGAGCCTTACCACCACTTGGGAAACGTAGATTTATTCTTGTTGCTTCTTTGTTTATTAAATTAATAAATGGTACAATCGATTTGCCCACCATACAAGATAAGCTTTAATATCCCTAATCGCTTCTCTACGCTCATTAAGCTTAGTCAACGTAAAAATTACTACGAATGGTTTAATCCGTTCAGAGTTATCTACAGAAACTTAAATGATATCTGTCACTTAACTTCTACATCAGACTCTTTAAAATCTATCAGAACAACTACCCTTAACGTGCACGATTTGCCTTTGTCGTATTTAAACTAACTTGCAGTCTTAACATCTCACTATGATTCGAAATTTAACTAGGATTGTTTACTACTAGTAGTTGCCAAGCTTTTGCAACTTTTCAGTAGCTTAGGGGCTCATTCGTACCTTGAAAATGTACCGGTTGTTGGTGTGCCTCTGTGCTAGATGTGCGGAGTTGTTTCTTTCTTTCTGACTTATTTAGACATGACATTTTTTTCTTTACTTCGTATTAGTCCTTAATGATAATTAGTACAAGATTTACTTCTAAGAGTCAATTGAATTCGGCTGTTCAATTTATTTTAACTGAGTTTCATGTGTAAATAATTAAACAAAAAAATAAATAAAGAAATAAAAATGAATATCGCTTGCAAAGCAAAAACCATTGTTGAAAGATGCATTGGTGTATTTAAAGGTTAGCGTCAAAATTATTTTTCAAAAAATCTAAATTAATCGTGTTCATTTTGCAAGCTCGATTTGCGCATTTTAATGGGAAAGTGGAAGAGCAGATACGATTCAAGGAAGATAGGAAAATTCGCAATGTTTGTGCAGCCATTCACAACATTTGCATACACTGTAAAATGCAAAGCCTTACAGTTGTAGCGAAGAAGCGAGAAAATAAGAACCGACATATCTCCTCCATTTTCAAATTGAATGGTTTCGAAATTAAAGAATATAAAGAATAAATGTGTTGAAGATGCGTTGCGAAAATCAAAGTGTTGGTTGTTATTTATATAATACAAAAATTGATTAGAATTCATCTCAGAACACTGCACCTTCTTTGTAGGTAATGTGTGTTGTTATTTTTGGTATGTATGTTTATGTATAAATATATAATACAAAAATAAAAAGATATAAAATGCAAAGTTCAGGGTTATATTTCAAGATTTTCCTAAGAAATGGATATATGATAATATAATAAATATAATAAGAAATAATAGTACATAATCATATATAAAATAATGTCAATATTGTATCATCTTGGTAAATGAACGTCTCTGAACTTGAATGAACGTTTCTCTAACATTCTCCACTCACAATATCTGCAATGGCACTTTGTTGTTGAAAAATTACATTACAAATGTACACGTAAAAATCCTTAAGGAACACCAGATAAGTCTTATTCACGAAGCCATTTAGCTAAATATGAGGTTCATCCCACAAGGTAACCGTGGGTTTATTATTTCTGTAATAAGTTTTAATAATTATTGTACCCTATACAACTACGTACGTTACGGGTATGTATGTTGTATTTCACGAATAATAGCAAGTTTCAAACAATATATTGAAATAAAACTTGATCCAAACCTCAATCACAAGTGTTTTAGGGGAGAATAGAATAAATGTAGTACATAAAGCCAAGTTTTTCTTGAGTAAAAGGTCATTATGTACATGTTTGCCTTATGCATATAAATTCAGATCTTTTCATTTGAGGGAGAAGTTTTTGACGACGAGTAAGTCGGCATATTTTCTTAAGTGTTTAATATCTACGTTTAACTTTGCATATTAAAGTAAGTTATTCCTTACTTTAACTCTTTACAAATATTTATTTATTGTCGATCATACAATGAAATAGCGAGGATTACATTGATGACATTTAATTGGATCTAACTGACCTCTTCATCCTCGATAACGGGATCCTACTGAAAAGCAATAACTTCGACTATGTTTTTGCATACCTCCGTTGTGTTAAAAATGTTTCGTAAAACATTCGGTAGCTTACACGTTAGAAAAATTTTAAAAATTGAGCACATGTTTGACAAAAGGTTTTCGCTCAAAATGAAATTCATTCAGAAAGTTTCCGATTCGGCGTAATAGGCAACGACTCAGTTTTGAGTCAAAATATGCTTACATTTTTTTTGAAACGGTTAACAATGTTTACAAACAGTCGTCGTCAGTAGTTGATTGTGGCACATAGAAGTGGCGAAGTCTACCTGCATTGAAAGCAATTGCAAAGCGGCTGGCACGTGTTCTTGATAAATAAACTGAGAAAATTGTAATAAAAATTAATGGAAAGTGTCGAATTTGCATTGAAATCAAGTGAAAATTATCTTTTTTCATGCGATATTGTCAATACAAATGTGTTCTGGTTTTCAAGTCTCTTACATTGGATTTTGTAATATAACTCGCGGCAACATTTAACTTGAGTTTATGACGATAATAAGGTGTTGAAACGCTAATGATGTCATATTTACTTTAGATCTGTTCGACTACGTATGTGTCATGTGTAATTCCATTGCAATTATTTTGCCAAAGTCTATCTCGAGAAAAACTACAGCTATGGCAATTGCTTAAATTGCACTTGAATGTGTACTTATGCTGTATGCTGTGGCTTCCAAGTAAAATTATTTGCTCTAATACTAAATATTATCAAGTTTTTTGCTTCTCTTGAGCAGCAAAAACAAATGCGTTTTCTACGTTGTAATGTTTAAATTAGAGACAAGCAAGAGGTATTTCAATTATATTCGTAGACTTCCTATTGATCGCAATGAATATTATAAAAAACCTATTTATTTTAATGTCGATGTTTGCCTCGTTTGCCGCAGGTAAGTTAACGGAAAGAATATTTATTTAATATATTTATGAAAACGCGAAAGTTTAATATTCCAGTAATTTACTTCAATTGATGGTAATCTAGTTTGATTGATAATTGATCAATTCTTGGACTAAATAGTGAGACAGAAACGGTGAAAATAATTTATTGTGGTTAGGAGATAACGAAAGATTTCTTTCATTGTAAATTTATTTTTATACTGGTTATCTCTTTCATTTGGGAAATATTTTGCAACCACATACGTATCCAAACTATTAAGAGTTTGATGTTCTGATGTTCTGAAAACGACCAGTGTAATTTGTACTTTTATTTCTAAAGACCTCCTCTATGTGCTTCATTGATTCGCTTGGGCTTATATATCTCCCAAAACAAAAATAGCAGTATTCCCAATACAATGATGAAAATTTAATTAGTATTAATATGAACTGCAGTGGACTGTAAGTTCTTTTTAGGTTTTGTGAATTACATCTACATTTTCTATATGTAATTGTTTTTAAATCCATGGCGTATTTTCTATATGGCAATCGTTGAAAAGACCAAACATATGCGGTTTCATATCTAGGCTTTCTTTCTTTTCATTCTTCAAAACGCAATAATAACATCTTAAAACTAAACCTCGACGTTTACGATCTGCATTTCACATTTAATTATCTCTTTCTCTCATATTCAAATCTTCTTATGGGTTTTTCATCAATATATGAAAATATTCGATTAGTTCTTAGGGGAAATTACATGTATTTTTAACTTTCAGTTGTGAGGTAAGTTCCGATTTTGTGCTTTAACTTTGACGACCATGAGAGTTCTAAAAACATAGTTCACATAGACGGACAGTCGGATGGATCGAAAAATCGACTATTCCAAATCAGTCTACAATTCCACGTTGTTTATTCCTATAGATATTACTAACGCAAAGAGCAATAAGGCACCCGTAGCGGGTAGATACGTTAATTGAAGTATAGATGCTTTGAAGAAAAGATGTCTCTTTTACTGCAACTGGCGATAGTACTTCATAAGTAAAAACTAAAGGTTTTCAGCTAGATTCGCCGATTGGATGCTGGGGACCCATGAGCAAGATCATGATTATTTAAACAATGTCTAGACGCGTGACTGTCTTGCATTTGTGGCTCTAAACTTAAACCTAAATGCATAGCGATCAATTGCGATCCTATGCTTAAAATCTCATATCTCTTTTTGTAGCAACCTTTGCATAGTGCCTTTTTTTTAATCCTTAAATGCATATTGTTGCCAAATTTTAGTTAATTTAAAATTTTTTTATTTAATTATTTTGAAAAGTTAATTGGAAAATTAAGTGAAGTGAAAAATTAGGTAAAGTAATGTAGTAACTGGCATCAATATTCATTTAAGGGTTAAGGGAAAAGTAATGGAGCAACCTCTTGCAGAGCAACGAGTGACAATACATACATTACTGAACAACGTTCACTGATAGTTAAGACATGAAATTGATGCTAACAAGAACGTGTCATCTGTCACCCAACATGCGTGATTGAATTAGAATGATAGATAGATGATAAAGAGACTGCGTTATTCACGTCCTCTACCGGAAGCTTATTCGTACCTAAAATAGGTCTAACCGTTAAGAACTGGTAGTGATTCGATGTAGATGGTTAATATATAGTATTTAGTCATCCGGTCTTCTCCCTCTTCTCTCTTTTCACCACGCCTTCTTTTTCAAAGGTTGCTCAAATTATGAGTAATAGTAAACACCACTTTTTCAATTCACTGTCCTTTGTATGTACTTCGCTTGACTTAGTCATGTGCAATAATGCGAAGGGAAGCAAAGGGATAAACAAGGGACACATGGAATAGAATGGAGACGCAGATGCACCACCAATTTAAAGACGTGAAGGTAATAGCATACAGAATCAAAACCATGCACTTTCGAAGTAATACGGGCTTAGGATGTAAAGATTGCGCCATAGGGTTATAAGCATTCGTGAGGATAAGGAAAACCTTACAGTAAAATGAGATTATATATTAGTTTTCCGCAGCAAGCCATAAAGGTGTTTTTGTAGAGACATATTTCAAACCTACTTCTCGATTTGATTGAGGCTTACATCTTTACAAATACTTAGGCATGCCAAGTGTATGTAAACAACTCCGTCTTAGAAAGTCATTATTATTTTGCTTTGCTAACACATGTTTTTGTAAATATTTGCAAACAAATTTATGTCCTTCATTTGGTTGATACAAATGGATTTACTTAGATTTAATTTAACACATATGTATATATATATATATATATGTATATGTGCTTCTCTCACATAATATGCATAACTACAACAGCAAAATGCAAATATTATAACAATTTACTGTATGCGAACAATGGGCGCAATTCTTCTATAAACGATATTATCAATCTATTGTTTGTAATTGAATTAAATTGCATTGAATTTATATATGGATAATGTATATAAAGCCGTATTGCGAGACTATTGATATTATATATAGTTATATGCAATACGAATTTATATTTCACAAATATTCTCAAGTGTAAGACTCTAATGAAAATAAACATTATCTCCTTTATGTAATAATAGGGCCAAGTGAAGTGCTCTTCCTCATTCAAAGCGAAGAGAGTAAATATTATCATCAAATAGGCCCAAATCTTCGAGAAGATCTAATCAAGGAAAGCTTCATATTGCCGCCAGAGTACCGTATCAATGTACACATGATTAATACATTATTTAGCAATAATAACACCAACAACAACTACAACCCTGGGGAATGGGCTATATTAAATGTTATACATCAACTTGTAATGCAACAGAAATATCACCAACTAATCAACGACAATACCAGATGGATTGCATTTTGTGCACATAACACACACATAAAATTAAATAAGCTTATGACAGAACTAAGTAAAGAGAATCATAAACAGGTACATATATGCATCTACCGCATGTCACCCGTTGAACTTTTTAACACTATAACAGAGTTTTTGATCTAATTTCAAAGAACTTTAAGATAAAAATTTTCTTTTCTCTTCATTCTCCTTTACTACTGAAATTTATCACTATGCTTTTCGCATTCCACTCTCTAAATTGTTTTATTTGACAACCATATCGCTGGTATTATTAAGAAAGAAGTAATTAACCTATTTTTAGACAAATAGTACATCTTCATTTGAGCAATGTATAAAATAGCTTTAAACATGTTGTCTAGTTTGTGTTACGACAAATAAGCATAACACCTCAAAAAAATGAAAAAAGATAATTTAATCACTTGTAACTTTTTGTGGGCATGGTCGATTTTTTCCATTTCTCAGTAAAGACTAGCGTATTTCGTAAAGTATATGTGGAAAATTTCACTATTCTAATTTTTATGATTTCTGAGTAACGAGCAAAACCCACAAACAGTTGTTAAAAATATGGAGTTGCGTTCAGTTTATATTCCACTGCCGGCTTCTGCTCTGATCAATTTGGCTCATTTCCAATACCAACCTGCGTGCAAAAACTTCCAATGATTCTACCGAATTCGAAATCAATATCTTTACTTTCGCGACCAGGAGAGTGCCAACAACCAACGTCACGCAGACACATAGACGGCCAGACATGGCTAAATCAACTCAGATCACGGTGATCAGGATTATTAATACTTTGTAGGGTCCGTGAAACTTCCTTTTGGGTGTTACATGCACTATGAAAAAAAAAATAAAATGAGTATACAACCATCCTACAGTGGTCGGTACAAAAAGTACTTATTTTGTGTTATGCTGTTAGTGTAGCTTCCGCCGAATTTATTAGAAGCGTTTTTCTTTTTTTAGCGTGAGAGAATAAAACTACACTAAATCAAATTTATGCCCATCTTTTTAAGATTCAATATTTCGGATACACTTTACATGATCAAGAACCGACGATAGTACATCATTTTGCTTTTTTCGAAAATCCCGATTGGTTTCCATATCCTATGCTGCAAGCTGGAGTAATATTTAGCAAAGCGTTATTTGAAAGGTGAGATCACAATTTAATAACAGTAATGATATACATGCTAAACAAGGCTTTGGTTGACAAAAAGAACAACAACAAAAAATGTCTCTTGGTTGCGATAATTTATTTGAGTAAAATTTTGTTTATGGCATATATACTCTGCACGCGCAAACACTAGCAATTAATTTACATTCATCATATTTTTGGCATATTTTAAATCTATATAATTAAAAAGGATAGCAAACATATTACCTTACCATTACCAACATCGTCACCTGTGCAACAGCAATAGCAATCAGCAGCATTCAACACATTCTGAATTTAGTATAGATGCAGCACACGAGTTAGCTCGTTTCATTTACGATAATGTACAAATAATAGAAGAGACCGCCACCAAGCATACATTAACAAAGGTATTGAAAAACGATAACTTAAGCTTACCTGTCAACACAAAACAGGCATCAGCAGCAGCTTCAAGCGACACTAGCAAAATTATAGAAAATGTTGTCGAAAAAAGATATCTAATGAAAATGCGAAAAATCATTATGAAGAAAGCCGCATACATTTGCCCCAAAGCCAAATGGAGTGGCAGTCTCGATAACAACAAGTGCGCCATGCACGCTCAGCCCTCCTATACAATGCAATGTGTAAGTACTCTTGCTTAAAAAACGTTCGCAAGTACGTTGAAAAACTGTATGTCACCCATTAGGGAATAAATATCATTTAGCTACAAATGTCAACACACATTGCACGTACATTTCACACACTTTGAAATATGCATAATGGAAATTGATAACCTTCCTGTTCGGTTCTTTTGATAACTTGTTTTTATCTGATATCTTATATCTTGACAAGGAAAAAATACTGGCGCGCGTACATGAGA
The DNA here is from genome assembly GCA_001077435.1 of Glossina morsitans morsitans. Taxonomy (NCBI): domain Eukaryota; kingdom Metazoa; phylum Arthropoda; class Insecta; order Diptera; family Glossinidae; genus Glossina; species Glossina morsitans. The sequence continues at coordinate 55,627 of CCAG010004197.1, read as the reverse complement.
GAGTTAAAAGCATAACACAGCGTATGAGTAATCGTAATTAATAACACTAAAAGCACGCTATTAAGCGGCGACAACACCAAAACGTTTTCAGTCTCGTATATATCCGTTGATTTTTTATATTCCTGATTAGAATGGTAATTTGTCCGTTTACGTGACTTTCTTTCGGCCGCTTGAAACCTCCGTTCGGTCCCTAAAATTTTATTATAACCAAATATTATGAATTTAGGGCCCAGAACTACCAGCATGCAGTTAAATGCCTCTTTGTTTATTTTATAGAAAACCCCAGCGAAAGTAAAATGTGCATCAAATAGAACTAACAAAGCAAGCTACATAAGTTCTTCCTACTTTCTTCCTCTGTAATCTTTTCGGCCCGTAATGTCTCGTTCGTTGACCAGAGCCTATCTTATCTAACTATATAGTGTCGAGTCTCTATGGTTGTAATTCTTTTTCATATTTTTTACACACATTACATTAACATACCGAGTAAAAATTTATTTTCTTTTGCTTCTTGGTGAACTCTTATCAAGAAATTTTCTGCTTTTAGATACCAATAAAACGGGAAGAAGTTTATTTTGCAGTAAAAACTTGTTCCAAATACTACAATGATCGACTACTAGTAATACAAAACACTTGGGCGCAATATGCTAAGCATATTAAATATTTCAGTGATGTCGCAGGTAAGCTAACTAAGAATAGAAGAAATGAGGGAGCAAACAAAAGAATGGGTCAACCGCACTTATATACAAACAATTGGATAAATATGCACAGTTTTGAACTTCATTATGTATTCCAGAAGACCAGCAAGTCTGGCGTACGTATATATATATATAATGTAAATATACAAATATAAACGAAGCTGAACAATTAAGAAATCTAAACTAAAACAATACCACAAAGACAGAGAACGAAAGAGACTACGAGTCTATCAAAACGTACGTGTAAAAACTAACTGGATATTGAAGAATTTACTAATACACAAACACGAACATATCCATATACTAATAAACTTCAGGATGTGCATATTTAATCATAGTGAACCTTGTGAACGAGTACGCACATGCACATCAGTACCATTAATGTGCAATGTGATGATGTTGATGAACTTATACACACGAAATTCATATTCATCTAGGTATGTTGTGAATGTTTTCTAGATGTTAAAGTGCCCACCATTGATACAGGTGTACCTAATGCTGACACAGGGCACTGCACCAAAACTTTAGCCATTTTACAATTAGCTTTGAAAGATATTGAGCAAATTAATCGACAAAAGCAACAATATTGGCCTGCCAATCAAGCGAACATCATCAGATGGTTGTTTCTTACAGACGATGACACTTTATTAAGGTAAGACTATACAAGATTAATTTACATATCTATTAATGACTCAGCTCATCGTTTGTCCACATCATCGAAAAAGATAATGTGTAGAATATCTCGAGTAGAAAAATTCAATTGATATGAAAGCTTTACTGGAAAATTGTGTATTAATTAGAAGTAAGACTAAATTTTTTAAGTGTTATGGTAAATAACCATTAATTTGTAAAATTTAAACTTAATATTCAAAGAGCAAAGAATTCACGTCATTAATTCAATATCCTTGAAAGTATTTATTACTTTGAAAATCCACAATATAGGATAAATGTGATTGAATAAATCCTTGTTTTAAGTAAAGTTTCGTCAGTCCAAGAGCCAAACTGTAATTTCCTATCTAAATTTTGCGAACTTGAGAACTTCAATCGCTAATTAATGGCGCATACACTTTATAGTGATGAAGTTTATTAGTGATGTGACCAAAACCAAATGTCTTTATGCTTCTTCTATGTTTATCTTAAACATGATGTGCTCTCTTTGAATAATTTTCTTCAAAACCATTTGTATGATATGCAAGTGGTGGCCTTGCAATCTTTTAACGAAAATATTCACAATATAATAAAGCGAAAAGTGTTTGTAGGATATATCTCATCTTGTTGCAATCATTTCACTGGCTGTCAATCATTTGAACTCACATTGAAAAATGGCATCCAGTTGCATTATTTGGAACATTCAAGTGCTAGTTAAGCTGCTCAAATAACTAGAAAAAAATAATAAAATATTCTTGAATTAAAAGCCATGACATTAAGTCGGCCTTGATGTTTACACTTGATGTTTACCTACTTCTACTATCAAACCAAAATTTTTTATAATATTTCACCTTTTCCCTTTATATGCTTTATATTCTTTTCCCTTTTATGCTCCTCCTATGCTGCTGCGTGCATAATTTTAAATGGAGAAGCTGTGAGTTCTTTCGTATTCATTTAACGGTCATCAGTTGTTACTTTTAGAAACTGTTTAGCACTGAAAAAATTGAGCAAAGTAGCGCAATACAATATTTTCATTTCAAAAGTCTAAGACCATAAAGTATGAAAACCGAGTTAAATTTTAATCTGGGATAGTTTTCTTCTTCATATGTGATATTATAATATTGACTTGTAAAGTTTAAACGAGGTGTTGCAGATTGCCAAAATGAACCTTTTCAATCTACACATTTGTTGTCGCGGTAGCCAAAAGCGAAGAATTAAAATTCGAATTGCTTCCCCATGCACTCTTCTTTGCGCCTCATAAACTCCGTTTTATCTTTTAAAGCATGAAAAAGGTTCGGTAGTAAATAATTTCCTAGCAATGAAAATTGGAATTCTGCTGTTTGAATACTTTAAAGAGCTGGATGTTTTTTCTGTACGCTCGATAATGACTTTACTGAAGATCGCCGGTAAAAGGACTTCGAGCTAAAAGAAGGCTATGTGAGAAACAGGCAGATTTTGTTTTATTAAGTGGTTTGTGTTTTTTATCAAATTGGACATTTCTATGTATGACTATCGATATATTTTTTCCGGTAGATCGTTTATACTTCCGAAAGTCAATAACATTCTCACCCTCCTTTTTTATTTTCGCATATTGAAAGTATTCTTTACTTCATTATTTTTGTCGAGCAAACGCATCTATCTGCAGTGACAACGAGTCATATACATAATTTTTCCAATCAAATGAAAGGCAAAGCAAATGTTTTTGTGCAATCAAAAAACTATGTGATAAATAGTAAAAATATGTGATTCAATAATTTTGAAGCACAAGCAAATACGTAGGTCTTTTTTAATTACAAAACTAATGTATAAATTCTACAAGAGATCAAATCAAAAATAAATAACGGTGAAATAAATATTGGAACTTATTGTAACGAAAATCCCACGTTTGATAATTTGAGTTCGCATAAAAACTGGTCGATTTTCTAAGAAACTAAATTCTAAAAAAAAGGGGGAAAACGGAATACACAGTCATGACGCTTTAGCTACCGTATGCAGATGGTGACTGACGAAAACATGAACAACATTAGCAGAACATTTGGGGGAAAAATGATGAATACAAAGATCTTGCGATGATGTTAGGTACTGGCAACTTGCTTAAAGCAGAATATTTGCGGAAAGCAAGTCAGTCCAGTGTGTAGAGAGTTAAACGGACAAGAGCAGAAAGACAATTAAGACATTATAAATATGAGTTCCTAGAATTAATTTGTCAATAAATCTCCTAAGAATTGTAAATTAATTCTATGTTAACCTAAAAGTCACAGTTCGTTGGTGGGAATAAAAAGCGTGAAATCACTGAAAGACGTTCTACGTTACAATACGTTTAATATACACGTATTCTCTGCTTGATAGGTTAGCCATGTTTTTTAAAGAATAAGAAATATACGAGGAGGGGCAGATTGTTCAATCGTGTGTTGAATTTGTCATGTGAACGTCAGTATTTTTGCTATCGCTCTTAACGATCATTCATTGCGGATCATTTGAAAATTTCATGCAAAATTTACTAAAAGAATGGAATTCAAATTTCGCTTTGTGACGAGTGACAAGGGTTAAAACACATAATCGTCAATTTTGTTATTTCACAGACTGTCATTATGTAGTGTCGAAATATACACAACAAATATTTTAAAAAATGAAATGCTAAAAATAATGGCAATTGCAATAACAATTACAAGTGCTTTGTGTTAGTTGAATTTCTGATGTGTCTATAGTTAATCTAAAAGTAAGTCGTTTCCTTAACTCTTAAAGTAGCTGTGAAATCATACAACATTGCTTTATGAAAGTGGTAAAAAGGGTGATGATTGTGGTTACATTACGTGGCGCACTCGCTTTTTTTGGCAATCAAATTTGAGTACGACAAGAATAGAATATCTCCGTTGCAGGCGATGAAATCTTGAAATTGCATCACCTTGACAGAACGTGTTCCCATAACATAAAAGCTAAATTTGATTGTCATGAATCTTCTTGCCTAAAACATCAGCTAGGTGACCGTTCTTTATTAACATGGTTTTACAATAGCTGAACTCATTCATTTTAGTCGTTATTGCGTTTTATTGTAGTTGGTCAATGGTTTACCTATGACACAAACACATGAATCGACAGATCCTGAAAAGACCTGTGTTGATAAATTTAGTAGAGCATCTGGATAGTTCATTGCACAAATTTGTAATTGTTTTGCTAAGGTAAGATAAGGAGAAGTTGGGAAATCTAAAAGTATATACGAACATGTATACGTAGCATACGGATTCTGATAGAGAGACTTATTAGAAAAGACGGTCACTAAACGGATACCAGACATGTAACAGACGAATGTCTGACACACGGCAAGTGATCTTACGTTACTTCAATTTTTCTTCATTTTAATTTTGCGAAATCAGGCAGAGGTAAGCAAGCGTGGGAAACTCCTACCCTCTGACACATTACGGTATACAAGTAACCCTTCAATCAGGGAGAATATGAAAACAACGGGTTTATAAAATATCTCTTTCGAACAAAAACAACTAAAAAGGCGACTGTGAGCCACGGCCTACCATTAAACACCTTATTGATATAACGACTATTCAAAAGAAGTCGTTATATAGAACGGGATTGGAAAAGCAGTCCAATCCGAACAATATTCGATAGCGTCCGTCCGTGGGTCGAACACATCAGATTTCACATCAAATTTCATAAAAATATCTCAAAAATTGCGGGTTGTAGCTAGAGCACGGAAAAACAAGGCAGCTAGACGGACAAACGCGTTTAAATCAACACTGAATCGATTCGTATAATACAATGATTTTGAATCGACGGGTATAATACGAGATAGATCTAACTCGAGTTCTTCTGGGTATTGCACACCACCGCTCAAACCGTGACTTAGGTATAATATATATATATACGTGGCTTAGGGTATAATAAATAATAACTTTATAGTTAAACAAGATCGACCTCTAAATACACTTCAAGTAGGGCAATTCTTCATTTATTTTCGCTATAATGTACCAAAAAATACACATTGCTTCCATACAAAGCCATACTTTTCGTGATAGCAAGCCAGGAACGTGAAATGTCATGGTTTAAGCTCAGCAAAATGAATGCTCTCCTTAAAGCTCTTTCCATTCCTCACTTATTTTCGTCACAAAGTGCTAAAAATTTGATGTTGTCGCTATGTACAGATATCGTCCAAAAAAATAAGCTTACTTTTAAATCTTTTAAATAATGCAGTGCAATTAATTTTTACATCAAATTACTAATGTGGCGCAATTTTCACCATAAATAATCAAAAATTAGACAATTTTTGCGTAGAAAGGCTTATTTGGATCCCATTCAAACAAATTTTTAACAGAACTTTGACAAAGCTCGTCAGTGTATCGAATTTCGTCAAAATATCTCAAAATGTTGAAATAGTTTGAACACATTAAGAGACATCAGATCGACAGACCGACAGACCCCAGACAAGAGTGAGCGAAACTATTTTGAATCGATCAAAAAGATTAACAGAAAATAAAGTGTTTGTATGTTTTTCTTTTATTGATACCATTTGAGTAAAAGTCACATAAGCAGGAGAACGTAGAAGGAGCAGAATCTAAAGCGGTACGTATTGTAGTAAAGCCAAAACGTCGACATGCCGAATATTTCAAACATGTCACTTGATTGCTTATGATATTTGTGGTGAAAACGTTAACAATCACGGTAAAAAATCGTAGGTGCTACTTTGTAAAGCTTCTCAAAATATCCTAATGGAATTAAAGTTAGGACGGTCAGTACATTGATTTTAATATTGCTAGCGAGATATTTGTATATTTGGTTAAAACCAGAAATACACATCGAAATTTTCATGGGACAAAATATCAACATAAAATATTAGGAGAATCCATAACTAATCAATTATTTGCAAACAATTTATTTTATCTTTAGTTCCGTACTGGTCATTAAAGTGGAAATATACATTCCCTTATACTTTTTCTGTATAGCAAATACTCTAAAAAGTATAACTTTTTTCATAATCGTGTAATAAAATGGCAACGTCACATTTTCCACTGCATACCTTTCAAACAAAAAAAAAATTAGAGATTTATTTGGAGATGGATTGGAGGTTAACAACAGTAGAAATGTTGCTCCAGAAGTACTGCTGCTTATGGTATTTCCGACAGGCTTCGAAATGAGCGACCAATGAATTTGATAGCGACACCCTCAAGTCTTTAGCGTAAGCTGATCGAAGTTTAAGTACACAAAAATTATCAAGAAGCCTACATGGTGAAATTGAAAAGACATATAAGTAAAGAATATGGATGACATGGAGACATTGAGACAAGAAGAAAAATATTCGTCGATTAATTTGCACTGCATTGCTTTCCAGATTTCTTATAAATCCATTCCTTAGCAGCACTGTTATTGGGAATGAAAAATGTTTCCTTTAAGATAACATAAGGGATTCTAAAGCGTTCCAACCAAAAACAAAACGCAATGTGAACCCCTAAACGTCAAAGAGGCACCTTGAGTCATATTTTGTTTTAAGAAGTCCGCATTTGACGTATGGGAAACTCTTCGTTACCAATTAATACGATTATTATCATTATTATAATTTTTTTAGATTAGTGAAATAAATTGTTGGACTAAAATAAAACAAATTAAGCATTAGCAAATTACGCTGTTAGTTCTATTTTAGAAAAAAAAAATGGATGTTGATCTAACTACTTTCAATAAAATAATACATTGAATTTTGAGATTGAGAATTCTGTATGGCCAAAGCGAATTATTGCAAGTATATCGAGTTTGTCACTATTGTTGAATATGATAGTGGAACTAGGCGAGGATTAACAAAGAAATCGTGTGCGCGCTGATGATAGTGATGTAGATTTGCTTCCCTAATTTGTTCTACATCGTTCCTTCCAATGCATCTTTGAACGTCCCACTTTTCCATTATATCGTCCATAATTAGAGTTGCACAAGCAGCAGGCTTTGCTGCGCGATCAGCTTGCTGATTTCCGAACAGACGAAAATGAGTAGACTCCCAAAAGATTTTCATTCTATCACCGCATGTCAGTGGAATTCCTTAATTCCTTAATTCCTTAATTCGGGATATATGTGATTAGGCGGGACTTCTCCTGAAGCAACCACAACGGCATAAGCAGGTGGCAGGTCAGATATAGAGCTGTCTGTGTATAGGAGATGCCCTTTCAGCGTTTGCCTTTTTGTCTTCAAATAGATTCCTGAAGACGTAATTTTGAGTTTGTTCTTTTTTGAAAATGTCACAAGAGCGGCCTTTCAAAACTCACGGATGTTTAAGATCAAAATTGTGACAAACGTTTAGGATAATGTTTAACTCCTTTGCGATATACAAACATTAGTCAATTTCGAATGATAGCCTTTTAATTCTTTTGACAATAATAGCTTTTCTTACATCGTCGCCGAGAAAAAAGTTGTTTGAGTTAACAGTGTTGGGGGTCAAAACTTTTGAGTCTGAGGAGCTTACCGGAATTGCAATTCCTAACACAATAGATTCAAGAATGTTGATTGTTTTTGTGTTATCTTTTTCTCTTGTGAAAATGTATGCATCGTCCCCGTAGACACAATGTTCAATTTTTGCTGTAGAAGGGAAATGAAATCAATCTGAAAAAACGTGACAGAAAGAGGGGATCGCTGTAAAATGCCATTCATCAGCGAAAAACAACCAAAGAAGTTATTGTCAATTCTAACTTTAAAACGCCGATGCGAAAATTATTTGACGTAGTTAAAAAGTTTGGATCCAAGATTCCATGATCTCATGAGGCTTCAAATAACATGAATTGAGAGAATTGTAACATGATTCCGTTCAAAAACTGCTTTGTTTGCGAAATAATTGATGCGCAGAAGAGTGCCGATACAGTCTCTACCACGCTTGAAACCTAGTTGTTGTAATGATGGATAATAATACAATAGTGTAAAAAATGAAAACTTGTGTTTACCACAAACTTTATTTTATATTTGAAAATAATTGACTGCTCAAGAGTTTCCCTAATACTTACTACACATTCATTCGTTTCATTATAAAGAAAAACGTCACGCATTGATGACGTGTTTACGGTCTGAATTTGATCTTAAATCCACCAAGCCTTGTCAGCTGGTAACAGCTGGGAAAATAGTAAAAAGGAAAAACCATTTCAAAACATTGTTGTTGGAAATATTTATTAGTGTCTTCTAAAAGCGCGGTAGAAATTACTTGCCCACCCGGTCAAAATTATAAAAAGTTATAATTTTTATATTTATTGTAATACTTATTTAAGTTTGTGGAAATTCAAAATTCACTCTTCATTTTCTCTTACTTTTTGTATAAATCTTGGATTTTCAATTAAAATTCCAATTTATTCAATGTGGGATTATTGCCATGCGCCTCATTGATTTCACACAGTTTTAACTACAAAGCCATTGATTTCGAGATTCACATTTTATTTCCATTCTTTTTTCGAATTTTATTTTAATTTTCTCTATGTTTCAATGGGATTGAGCTCATGCTTTTCGTTTTTCATTCCACCCATAATGAATGAACTGTGCATGAAAGCAACACGTAGTCTTCCTGCTCATGTTCGAAATAACAAAATAATAAAAATATACAAATAGTTTTTTGCTTTTCTTTCTTCCCCTTATTATGCATAGTGTGTCTGGTGTTTGCCAAATACTTGGCTGCTTTAATAGTTCGCATGAAATATATCTTGGCGAACGTTACGGTTATCGTTTGCATGCTCTTGACGGCTTCAATTACATAACGGGTGGCGGTGGTATTGCATTTAGCTTGCCAACTCTTCGACTCATTATAAATCATTGTAAGTGTCCATCACCCTCGGCACCTGATGATATGATTTTGGGCTCTTGTTTACACTCACTTCAACTGAGAACTGTACACTCAATGCGCTTTCATCAAGTGCGTTTTTTTCAATAAACAAATAAAAATAGAAAGTTATAATAAATTTTTACATTTACATTTTTTCAGGCTCGACCTCATGATTACGCTCCAGAGCTGTTGCAATTGGAAGCACCGATATCGTTTCATAAATTTTGGCAATTAGATCCCTTACAAGTTTATCAAAAATGGTTTCTAACAGCTGATCAAAATATGTTAACAGAAGAAATTGCGTTCAAGTTAGAGAAAGGAGCCACGACGTTTTCATTAAAATCTCGAAGGATTTTAAGTGAAACGAAAACACTAACATTAAACCATATGAAAGTGCCCGTTGTTGCAGTTGCGACTTTACATCACAATAATAAAAGGCACATTGACCTCTAGAAATTTTAAATCAAAGCAAAGTATTTTAATAAATTTCTTATTGTTAACGTTCAAATGGCTACAAAAGAAAATGAAATAAACAGGAATTTTCATTTGCGGCATTATCCTACAAAGATTATCATTTATTTACAGCCAACATCAATAAGAAAAGACCAATTTTATCTGGACCAAAATCAATCAAATTCTAACTATATGTGACCCATATTGTATAGGTCTCTTTACACTTCTGTTTGCTGTACACAACCATCAAGTTATTTATTCCAGTTCACACTACTATAGTTGCCTTCGCTTCTCTTTGCTCACGTTCATTTAGCCTTCGTTAACTTCTGGTAGCCTCTGACGCTTTAATCTACCTTAAAAGTATCCAAATTCGGTCTTTCATATGTTGCAATTACAAGATCAAATTTAACTCACTCTGTGGGAGCGTCACGCCCCCACTCACATTTGATGCGTAGTTGTTAGCCAACAAGTTTCAACTTTCTTCTCCAGTTTCGACGAGCGTGAGTGTTCCAACAACCAGTCCAAAGAGAGACGGATGTGTAAATAGACCCAAAGACAGACAAACGAAAGAATACCCAGACAGAATTAACCAAATTGACTTAGAACGTTACGCTAATCGAGGATATGCACACTTTACGAATCATCCTTTTGAGGATAGGAATAAAGATTAAGGCAACAGGAACTTGAATTTTATAAAAATCAGCCTGAGTTTTTCAGAAGCGGATTTAATGAAATTTCTAAACAAGTAGATGTTTGTAATATTAGAAGAAGTAAAATCAAGATTCAGACCATCGTGAAGTTAAAAGTCAACGCTTGCGATATTTCACTCTCGACATACAAAAATGAATGTACATCAAATGTTAGTTCTCTGAAGACTGTTGTCTACCGGCAACACTGTCGTCTTCAGAGAACTAATCACAGAGAAAACTCATTTGTTGGAAAATAGTGGTAAGCGTGTTCTTTTTACAAATGGTTCTAGGTTAATCATATGCTAAGCAAAAGCGCTTCGAACTTTACAACCAGAGCTAAAGTTATAATTCAAACTACAAACTGTGCTTGCAATACCGAGCTGGAGACGGTTATCATCGAAAATCATTTGCCTTCATGGTAGATTCCACTTTTGTACAATGAAATAAGGAAATTGTTTCTCCAGCAAAGTGGAAAAATGCCAACTTTCACGGAGAGAGCCCGTAAACAGAAGACAAAGTTCACAATTTGAGAATACCTAATGAACAATAGTATTTACAAACAATTACATTCTAAAATGAAAAACTTAAGAATCGAATCATTGTTGCCATACGGTCAGTTTGCCGTGAAATGGTACTAACGGTAATAAATTGCGTTGAAAGTACTCGGCAACGGTGTTCGAAATTCCATACCAACCGAATCAGAACCGTTGAAAGACATCGAAGAGGAAGCTACGATTATTTTTCTTTTAGAATTAACAAATTCATGGAACTATTTCGATTTATGAGGAATGAAGACGTTATCTTACGCAAGTATACCCAACGCCTTTGAAAGTTGAAGTGAATACATCTATACCTAGCAGTACAGCGCGTGAAATAATTACACGCAGAGCCGTCTTTCGTGTACTTTCTGAATAGTTTGTTTTCCTCACTCCTTTGGAATTTTAAAGCTTCCGTCAACAACAGAGGACAAGCGCTTCGAAGGGAAGGTGGAGGATGGATAGGAGTAGAATTTCGTATGTTAGACATGTTCAACGAGGTACGTTGTGTGTAAGCTGCGTGTTAAATAATGAAGATCCTGGTAAAACGAAAACTATTTCAAGGAAAGCCTACAAAGCTGAGATAAAAACATTTCAGCATAATTAATTAATTAATTTGATTGTACTGAAGATGACTAAAAACAAATACTATTTTGGTAGATAAACCACGTCTGCTGGATGACAAAGTCGGCCGTAAATGAAAAAAACTCACCGTAACACGACAAAACAGGTTGGTTTGGAAGCGTCAACTATATCACAGAAAATAAGTAGGGCGCATACAGAAAAAAACATCCGCATTAAGATGAAAAAGTGCAAAATGAGTTAAGAAGGTAAGGTAAAAACGTTCACACTTCTTAGTTCACATGAAAAGGAGTGAATTCAGCATCCAGAGAACGTGAAATTCGAATAGGACTGAAAAGCGCAGGCAGTGTTATCGAAAGTACCACCTCACATTCGACATAATGTGAAATCGTAAAAATTATTAGGAAAAATTTCCGAAGAATTAGGGTAAAGTACATGGCAGAACACTTCTAACATTTTGATAGAAAATTACTACTATAAGTTAATTAAAGATCTCTATGGCCTAAACGATTTTTTAACAACAATTTCAAAGTTTCCTTTGAGAAATAAATTTAAAACGAAGATGAAGCTGTAGATTAACATGCTTACCTTCGGGATGTCCCAAATCGTTTTAAGTACACAGACGAAATATCTGCCGACAAGTGATTCTCGATGATATCATTGTTCGAAATGAAATAATTAGGAATAGTTCTTCAAAATGAAAGAAACGGTGCAGAATCGACGGAACCATAATTGGAATGATTTGGATTTCGATGACGCTTGGGATAGGTAAGATAGGCGATCCACCCGAAAACGTAAGACAAAGAGGGGAACTATGATTATAGGAAGTCGAGGTTAACGTAAAGCAACTGTGGACGGACGGATCGCAGACAAAGAAGCCAGTAGCAAAGGGGTAGTAACACTGGGCATAAGGACGCTCGTCGGGCATTGGTCTTTCTAAAATTTACTCATCTTATAAACTGTTTAGTTTTACGTTCGCCGACAACACAGCATTGATGTTCTTTTAACAATACATCTTTACCACAAACAACCTATCTTAAATTAAAGCAATATGAACACGCGCACCGTTAAATACCACAACGACTTTTGTGGTCGAGAAAGTGATGGACGAAGTGGTCGAGAAAGTGGTCCAATTTAAACCATTTTTAATAGAGTTCGTCGTTGGATCAAAACACGTCGATGTACCAAATGTTCTGGAAGTATACCAAAAATCGCGGGGTACACATTCACCACAAGACGAACTGTCGCACGGGCAAGATTCACAAAATGATTCAGAACCGATGAATACAATAAACAAGGGAGAACATATAGTCGTGTCAGGCCTACCCTTAAGTACCCTACACCATATTATCTAACACAATTCTTATTTTTATTATAGAACACAAAAATTATATCTTGTTTCTATATAAAGGTATATAGTTCACGCGCGTATTTATGGGGAAGCGGGCCCAAAACGCAACCTAATGTAGAACAAGGGCAGGAGCCAAAACTAGACGTAGATGGTCTAAATTTTGTAAAGTTCAATTTTGTACGAAATTACTAGAATATTATGGAGTGATCAATTTCGATTACCACAAAGTATCAATTTTCATGAAAATCGTTATTAGGATAGGATCCAAAAAATAGGCCGGGATGGGCCAAATTTGGCACAATTAATTTTTTTATGTCAAATTACTGTTGTGATATCATTTTCATCGTGGAACATTGAAAACTATACCTTTTTGTCATATGAACTTCACTTTTTGTTATACGAGAGGCAGTGAAACAAAAAAGACAAATAACTAAATAGATATTTAAGAATTTGGTAAAATATTTAGTACATAATTCGCGACTAAATTTCACGACTAATCGCGACGGGGTTCTCCGCCTTGTTATTCTAATATGGGTTTGTAGTAAAAGGTTAATCATTCACTTTTTGCGAACTTTTTACTTATTTTGAAAGCGCCCTGGGCTAATATTTTGAAACTCAACTCGAAGACACTCGACACGAATTTCAAATACTGTAACTTATCTTCAAAGCCACGAGTGTTCCTATCGCGCGTTTTTGAGTTTCGAGACGGCAGCCAGAACCCTATTCCTTCACGGCAGTTTCAAAAGCGTTATACTTTTCAATTTCATTGGACTTAAATTTGAAGCACGTGCGCAGATGTTAGGCCTCTAAATCTGATCATTTTAAAATTTATAGAAAAAATTTCTTCGTCTGGCTAATGCGATGAGGGTTGCGTATTCATACTGTCTTAAATTGTTTAGTAAAAAAATTTGCTTTACAAACTGAATGTACATAGAGAATATAGCAAAAATAAACTTTCAACATTAAACATTTTTCTTTTCTGTATTGTATTCTGCTACTTTTTTTCTTATTATTTTATTTTACAAAAACAAAAAGTGCTGGAAGTAGCGAAAGAAAAAGGTCATCATTATAATCAAAAGCAATTTATAAAATTTTCACGAAACTATTTAAGATGAAAACAATCTTCGTGTGTTGAATGGATTACCCAACCGGCGGTAACACAAGGCAACAGTTTATAAAGCAATTGTTCACAATTATGAAATTTGTTCTTTGTTGGCCTGCTACCGAAAGACGGGCATACAACGAAACGTAAAGCGTTTGCAACATTCATTAAGAACCCGAATATTAAACACGATAAATTGCAGAAGTTCTTGATCAACATCAAATTCGTAATCGCTTTAGGCCTATGCATCAATCCGTTTGTGAAACGCTTGTTGCATAGTTGCATTTCCCTAGCAGCAAAAATGAACCAATGGCAGAAACATTTAAACTTCTTGCACGTAAAAAGGGGCAATTCGACCAAAGACCACACATATAGTCCAACGTAAAACATACACCAAGGACACTTCTGCTTTTTTGCTCGTTACTCGTGAACTGCAATATATACACAAGGAACATTCTCTTGTGTACACTACAAAACAACAAATCATTCGCGCCCATCCAGTATCGAACACGCAAATTTAGTTTTTCGTGTTCCTTTTTAGTTTTTTTTTATGAGAAAAGTAGGGAGCGTACAAGAGATTCGACTACAACGGAACATAAGTTTCTTGCTTTCTCCTTTTAACTTTTTTGCACCATAGCCCCGAGACGATTTTACTACGTTATTAATGAAAAAAGTTTAGAATGTGTAAAAGTCTTAATTTCGAGTTCTTGTTGTTATGGGTAATAAGGAATCATGCCAAACAAAATTTATTTGAAGTATTCTTTAAATATGATTAGCTCCCGAGAAAAGCATGTTACATACATGTCGGGCACCCCACAAAATGTGAAGCAGCTTTATTTTAAGTATTTATGGCCATTACTGATAAAAAAAAATTAAGTAACTATAATATCAATTCGAAAATATAAATTTTTGATTAAAGCCCTATTCCTTTAAAATTTTACGGACGCGGGTAGAATATTTGTTACCAAGATAGACATGATAGCTTAACAAGAAAGCTTTTGATTAGGAATTTCACCGTAAAAGGTAAGATTGAAAAATATTTCTAAATGCGAATCTGAAAAACACGAGCTTGGCTGATCTAAATCGACTTATGTCGATGCAGTTAATTATGCAGTGCACTTGCTTTTATCTATTTAAAATGATTTCGTTGTAAAGGGAGGGAGATGAACTAGTTTTTACCCACACAGTCAACGATAGCAAGACAAACACGTCGAGGATAGAAAACATTTATTATTTCATTTATCAGATCACGTATCAAGCATTATGCGAACTCATTGCAAAAGGTTTAAAATAAAGACTTTTCAAGAGCACAGAACACCCATTTACTAGTAAAGGAAAAATTCATTTAGTTTCTTTAGTTTATAAGACCAACAACTATTTTATGTTATGTTCGTGGCATCCACACGTTTGCATGTGTGTCCACGTGTGTACAAATGTGTCGGGTGCTATAATATATTCTAGAAAAATTTACGACTCAAATTAAGCTCCGATTAAATAAAACAAGGAATTACTGCAGTAATAATAAAATAAACCAAATAAACTTTTCACATACACGTGCTCGACAAACTAAATTGTTGAGTAGCATTTTAATGAACTTGCATTAGGCTTAAAGTATGCTACAGATTTTCGTCAGTTGATAAAAAATACAGTTTTAAATAAGGTTAAAGGCGCAGAAAAGGTCCAAATTTAAAGCACCCAGGGAGGCAGACACACACGCGCACCCAAGCACACACAATTAAACTTGCACAAAAGTCGAGAAAACGTTTCTTGTATATTTTACGGTTAAATCACCAAAGTTGAGGCAAATTTACACAAAATGTGTTTGTGAGCATTTACATTACAATTTTAAGCGTGATTTATTACCTTTTTAAAGTTGGATAGAGTATTTTTTGTTTTTGCCGCTAGACTAAGTATTGTCCTATGTAAAATTCAAAACTCAGACAAAGGAAGAACAAGAAAACGAATGATACATATATATTAAATACTTTTGAAGCGAAGTTATAGTTGGGCGTAGGTCCATCAAACGATACAAGAGTGGCATTTACAGTTATTTGCACTTTCGTCCGCCATCGCAGTCACTTCATTTTACCACTTTCGTGTTAAGTAAGAAATCATATTCTTATATAAATTACTATGATGACAATTATTGCTAAGATTGACTCGACGTCGTCTCCACAAATTACGAAAGAAATGAAATAACGTACATCTTCATCCATCTATGACTTGCGCGTTATCGCCAATTTTTTCGAAAAATTTAATTTGTTTGCAATATGTGTTAAGGCCACATTTCGTAAAAACTTCGAGGTCCTTAGTCTTCGAAAACGCTAGTCGAACAAGGATGTGCATATGAAGAAACTTAACGGATTTTCTTATTTTTTTACTTTTGCTTTTAAGAATTTCCTTTATGGGACTACTCCAAAGCAAGGAAAAGAACATATTTGAGTTTCAGTTTTTTAATATTTTGATTAACTTTCCTTTAGTCTCAATTTTAAAGAAACGAGCAGTTACAACGAAAAATAGCTATGAAAGAATTAAGTATTGCAATTTAAACAACTTTCACCTTTGCATTTACAGGACAATTCCATTCATTCCCCTTACCAATATTTGCTAAGCAGGGCTTAGACTACTTAATCGTAAATGACCTTCATTGTAAACTCCTTGTGGGATTTGCAACGAGCACATCTAAATATTACATACTGCGGTACAAAATAAGTAAAATCTCCGGTGACGCTAAAAATATTTCTTCATCTGTTTTTTACATGATATATAAATATTTGTGAATGTTTGTATCACATAGAAATTTTTATATTTTATAAAACTTTTTGTTTGCCGTACTATTTCTTCCCTATGCCAAGACGGCAATCAAATTTCAAATGTATCCCTTAAGTACTAAAAGCAACCCTTTATGAAAACTGAATGAAAATGTCTTGATTTTTCTTGCGCATACAGTAAAGATGACTTGAAAAGATTTTTTTTTCTTAGAACGCTTCACTAAAAGCTCGTTTTGTACACTCGTACATACGACTAAACTACTTGGATTTGCAAACGGCTTACATTGAAATAGGAACCCTTTTCATGCCAGTGGCCATCAAATGTTGTACCTACAAACATTTTCACGTATAAACAGAAGAACGGAAAGTTGCGTTAACTGCCCTGTCTAGTTCAACAAATACTAAAACAGGCTATTCAAAAGTAGAAAAGTAGAGCCCCGCTAAGGGATTACACGTTACACGCTAGGCGTGTTATTAATGCTCGAAAAGCAACTTGTTACTCTAACATTATTAAGCCAGTGAGAGATAAACTGGTTACTTTAGATTACTATAGATTACTTTTGGAGCGGTGCACCATTCAACACATATTCCGTGTCACCAAGATTCTTACGCATTTACCCCTTTTGAGTTTTTTCCGCTGTATCCGATTTATCCGACGATTTAATTATACCCTAATTTCTGGACTGCCCTATCAGTGCTCTGTTTAAAACGTCGGTTGCAAGAAAGCATAATCCTCCAAGTATATCAACTTCCACCAACCTTCTGGAACTTTGTAATTAAATTTTCAACGCATATAACCTACACGCATTTTTCCAAAGCATTTGACAGAGTGGAACGTGCCCTGTTAGTTTATAAATTACTTCGTCTTGCATTTTGGAAAATAGTTTTACTTAATGCAATAACTATCTCTATCAAATATGTGCTGCTTAATTTTCGCCATTCCTGAGAAATTTCATTTGAATATATTGACGCTCCTGAGAATAGTCTTCTTCTTATTCTTCTTTCTTGACTTTGTTTATGAATTCGCTGAATTTCAGAAAATGTCAGAAGTTGTGATTTATGCCTAATAATATGCTGGCTACGTTTTCGTGTCGGCGATCACACCCACGAAAATGTATCAGGTTTTAAAAATGTAGGTACCCTATGCGATTCAAGCTAAAGTTTGATATACATATTAGGATTTCAACCAATAAAGCGACATTTTTTCGTGGTTTGACAAACAAGCAATCTAACGAATTTGAAGGCATTATCCTATAGTTATATATTAAGTCAACAAATAAGTGTTTTATTTTAAATTGTAACAAAAACTAAACAGTAAAAGATATCAAAATGAGTTTCTTTTAATTTAAACACAGCTTCATACCACTTTTATTTTAGTATGATTTCATTCAAATGCCCGTCTCTGAAGTTCTGCAAAAACACAATTCTGCATTTTTGGAGATTACACGATCGTTCAACTTTTCGCGAAATGATCTAACTTTTGCCACGAGCAATCAGTTGTCACGTTTCTCTACCGTCCTCCATTGACGATAGCTGTAATGCTATTTGCATGTTCTAAAATGACATTTTGAGCATACAAATCACATTCGAAAGTTATTTTCGTACACGTAAAAGTCTTTTAGGTACGTCAAAAGTGTTTACTTTGCACCAAAGCAGCAAATATGAGCTTCATCCCCCATGCACCTTCATTGTTTCCGTCATAACTTTTAACAATTTCTGTATCCTGTACAACTTCGTATCCATTGTTTTCCACAAATAGACGTAAATAAGATATTGGAAATAAATTTGATCCAAATTATTACGGCATTCCACCTACACATCATACATAATATAGGTATACATATATTTAGTTCTATTTCAAGCCATGTATGTGAAAAATGTAAAGCAAATCTTAGGAAAGAAGTGCAGGTAGTAAACATTGTCTGAAAACCAAGCAAGTGTTATCCGTCTCATGAATACGAAAAAATCCAGATACTAAGGATATTGTTTTTTTTTTTTAGTATAAGTCAAAAGGATAATGTAACTTCAAATCGCAATCAAAAGTGCATTTTAATCCGCTTACTTTCGGCATCACAAAGGGGTTTTTGTCTTTACAGGTGTTGAAAACGGGCCAAATTGGTCAAAGCAGAAGCCCATAGCGGAGCATAAACTCAACTTAACTGCAATTTTCTTAAGAAAACTTTGTTGTCGTTGCTCAAAAAATATAAAAGTTGGAAGGCAGAAATTTTCCACATTTACTTTACAAAACACAGTATTCTTCACCCGCACAAATGAAAACAATCAGCCATGCCCACAAGAAGTTACAAGTTTATTTTTTTCACTTTTTTGAGTTTTTATTCTTTCTTCTCTTTATTAAAGAAGTAGTAATTTCCTCAAATGAAGATATATTATCTGCCTAAAAATGGGTTAATTTTAAAACGAATATGGTAGACACCGCGATCTGATGCTTTACTTTTTTCTTAATAATACTAGCGATAAAGGTATCAAATAAAAAAGCTTGGAGAGTAAAAAGCATCAAGTTAAGTGTGTTAATTATGGTAAATGTCACCATATGGTGGATACATATATTCTTACGTATAACCTCAGCATGGGTATCAAATAAAACGTTTTGGCGATTGCACTGGATTAATTTTTCTTAACAGTAGCTTTTAGTGAAGTAAAAAGTGAAAGATAAATCTTACCTCATTCACTTTTTTATGACAATAAATAAAAGCATGGGGCGCAAAAGATTGTAATGGTGGTGTGTATGCGAGATTAGTCGTTTTGTATTAAGAAAGTTAAAACTCTGGAAATAAGAAATGAAAAGTTTACAGTAATGTTGCCTGGCAACAGCCGAGAATTGTACGTAAAATTTCGGGAGCAATTTTTTCATCTTTTTCTTTTGAGTAAGCAGCACAACCTATCAGCGCTAAGTAACTTTTGGATGTTTTCACATGCGTAATTATAATTATAATTCACAGAGAGTAGCTCCAAGCGAAACTCGTAAAACCGACGACAATTACCGACCCGTCAACGTGCTTTGCTGTTGGCTTCGTATTTGTGGCAAAGAGCGCTTCATTTGACATTTTCCATACATAGGGTCTGCCATCTAAAGTAAACAGGTTGAACTTTCTTTCGTCAGTAAATAGCAGGTTCTTCCAAAATGACAAGTCTTTTGATTGGTCTTGCCTGGCGAATCACATCTTCGCTTTTTGATTCCTTTTCCCATTGGAATTAGCCTGGTTTACTATATATTTCTTATTATTTGTGGGTAAAATTTTTTTCAGAAATCCCTTTTGGCAATTTTTGCAAGTTTCGGAGCACGTAAAAATGGATCCTTTTTAGCTTGCTTTTTGCTCGCTTTATATTGATCATCATCCACTAAAAACATTTTGTTGCTAGTTACTTTTGATTTATTCTCAACCCTTTTCTGAGTTTTATGTCGCTTTATTAAAATTATTAATTTTCTTACTTCAACGCCGGTTTGTCCTCTTTGCCTTCCCATTTGGTTTTTCTATTATCCCTTTTTAAAAAATAACGCAATCAAAAAAATAACATTTAAAAATTTGGCAAAGAAATTGAATTTAAGGGAGTTTCCCAAATACTTTTTGCGAAAACCTGAATTGAAAACAGTTTTGCCTATTAAACGAAAACTGTACGAGTTTGGCTTGAGCGTTGAGATCCACCGCTTTTTGGAACATTTACCTTTATTCTAGTAAATAAAAATTAATTTTGAAATTTGCTTATATCGTTAAATGTAGCACCTAACGCCATAACAAAATTAAGTGGGTTTACTTTTATAGCGCGTTTAGTTTCAAATATATTACTTAAAACAAATAATTTCGTTGAGTATACAAGTTTCGCTTGGAGCTACTATATGTAGCGAAAAACCAAAAACGTAATAACGTTTGAAAAAATGCGGGAAGAAGTTTCAAATGAAACCTATACTGACGTTATTGCCATCCACAAGGGCATTTCCAAAGGTTCGATCTCGAAAAAGGGCATTTAGTTACATATCCTTTCTTTAATTTATGAGTGAAGCGAATATCAAAAAGTCTATGTGCACCAAAAATAACAAAAGGATTAAAAGGAATGTCTTCCAGCAAAAGGAGCATTTTAACTTAATCATACAGTAGCGTCATCGTTTGACGAGCTATGAGGCAGACGGTGTCGTCTTGCTAAAGATAAACATCGTTGGCTTTCATCAGTTTCAGGCCATAAAATTATTAGTTATTATTATGGTTGAACCAAGACCATTTTCAAAAAAGGATAGCCCGAACAGACTGCCAGCCACAAAAACTACATCAATCGTCGCCACAGCAATTCTAAACGGTTTCTCATAAGTTATCATAGCATGAAATTCTTTAGAATTTTGTTAAAAAATTCATGAATTTGTTTATAAATTTAGAGGGACACAATCAGCGAATTTGCAGAGGGTGTCTCTCAAAACCCCTCCTTACTTATCGAATGTTATCGTAAAGATAGCTATTGGCAGTTCAAAAATGGCATGAACCTTAAAACGAGAGATCTAGTTTGTTAAAAGGATCTACGGCTAAAATATATGTGTCGAGACTCGAAGGGTGCTACGCTTATTTAATAGGTATTCGTCACAGGTTCAAAGGTACTTCATCGGCGTGATTTGATGTTTGTGCTTGGTCAAAGTTAAGGCAAACAGTCGAAGCTCATGTTATAACTGGAGTTTAAAAATACATGTAATTCCCACACAACTGCGCTCACCGCAAAAGGGCTAAAGCCTAGTGCAAATATTTGCCGAACCTATAAAGAACATTAACGATCCCCCCACGATAAGCAAAATAGTTTAAGCTACGATATATAAGAGTCGTTAGACTAAAGCTTCGTCTAAACAGTTTCCGTATCAATTAAGCGCCCAGTGTCAATGAACATATCTTATATGATGGGACATCAACGATTCATCACAAGGCGCGTGTAATTTTATTAATTTATCTAATTCAAATAACAGTAATATGAAAAGCCTTTCCTTAGCTTTATAAAACTATAAAAAAAAAAAAAATTGGACATCGGCTCCTCAGAGCCAAAACCAGAAAAACAAATTCGGGAAAAACGTCCCAAAGAAGCAGAACTGTAGCAAAAGAGTAAGACTACCTTTTTAAAAATCTTAGGGTTCTTTTTCGTTTTAAACTCTTGCGTGTTAAGAAAGCTGCTGAGCTTTCCTTTCCCCTAACTTATCCTTCCTAACTTTAAAGCCTTAGCTGCAAAATGTGTTTTCGACACGTTCTCCATTTCTAAGAGAATGTAGCGCAGTTTTGAAACAATTTCATGTTCGACATATATTTGAATCGCTGTGCAAATAGCACTACACACTCCTATTCGACATGTTACAAAACACCACATTTACACGGAATTTGTTAGTTTTCATGTGGCTGCGGCTGTTAATGTAATTTACAATTTGTGATTGATTGTACAACACGTGTTGCAAAAATTTTACCATAATAGTTTTGTCAAATTATCTGCAATTTATTATACGCACGCGGTTGAAATTACTGCACAGTTGATGGCAAATTTGAATTTCACTAAATGAACTTATTGCAAAGCTAGACACACACAAAATCACAAATCGTATATATGACTAAATTCATATAAAATGGTTTATTAAAACTGAAATTAGGGGCGGATTACAAACGACTTATACATTGATATTCTATAGATTTTGGCGATTTTCGCATTTTTAAAACATTAAGTAAATGGAATTAAAATTAAATTTTGTTGAATCGTAGATGATGGCTGCTCAAATTAATTCTTTAGCGATTGTTACTTTCTTTACCTTTTCTGAACAAATATAAAACACAAACGCATTTTATATACACAAACGCCTACATAAATGTACGTAAGTCGTTGCAAATTTGCATTTATTCCAATCAAAGCTTTTCTGAAACTTTCATTAGGATTCTCTAAATGGTCGCAACGAAAAGTGAAAACAACTAAACCACATTCACTTGAAACACATTCAAAGATACAGTAGCAATTCGCATAAGATATTGATCGTTTCCCCCGATCTTGAGGTATTAATCATAAGAATTATGAAATGTTTACTTAATTTTAATAATCTAATAAATCTAATCATGAGTTTATTTTCTTTATGTACAATTTCTTTACACAATTCACTTATTTTCCGTTGCATCTGCGACTCATTGTAAGAAAAACATTTTATTTTGGTTCTTGTAGTTAAGCTTCATAATGAATATTTTCTAGTATTGATTTGTAGTTTTAAGACATTTTGAATTATAAAATAATTGAAAAAGAGAACAAAGAAGATCTTACATCTCTCTTGGACCGAATTTTGGGACACCTTAGACCACTTGATTGGCGTCAATTTCGAATTCGTTTTCTCCATATTTTTATCAAACCAGCGTTTTGGAATTTTTATGGATTTTCAAGAAAGATCAGGGAATTACAAATCCAAACAAAAAGTTTGACGCTTTAAAAAATGCTTCGAATAAACAAAAAATAATGTTCATTGTATGCCATAACCAACTTAATTAATCTCAGGGTTGTGGAGAGGAAAAACGTAGAATACATTTCTTTTACTTGGTTGGACTTGCTGTAATTGTCATTTTAACAGGTAGGCAAAGAGGTAATAGTAGTAGAATAGGCTCCTATCTTCATAATAAGTCATTCAGAGTCCTTTTCACATCTGATGACTTTCCCGTGAAGTCTTGTGTCCGTCATGGGAATCACTTATTAGCTTCATCACTTAGCTATTTATCCTGTACATCAATAACCTTTCGTCAGTAATTAAATTCAGCCATATCGACATGTAGGGTGATGATCTAAAATTGTTTTCTTTCACTATGCCTTTCGCATTTTAGTCTCCAAGTTTTTTTATTTGATACCCACATCGCTGATGTTATTAAGAAAAAATTAATCGCGGTGTCTAGCATGTTCATTTTAGAATTAAATTACATTTTTAGGCAGATAATATAAGGGCTCTATTTGAGGACTCTAGAAAATAGTTTCAAGCATTGTGTCTTGTTTGCTTTATGATAAATAAGCATAAGACCTCAAAAAAGGTAAACAAATAAAATTTAATCACTTATAACTTTGTGTGAGCATACCCGATTGTTTGCATTTTTGCGCGTAAAAAATACAATGTTTCGTAAAGTATGTGTGAAAAATTTTAGCTCTGAGCAACGAGCAAAAACCCACAAATTTTTGTTAAGAAAAAAGGAGTTTTCCTTCTCTAGGCTGAATTCATTTTCGATTGAGTCAATTCACACATATTAGAAAACATGGATTCATGTATTGAACTTCACATCGAACTATCTATCAACAAAAGCTAGATGTATACTTGGCGTATTAAAAGGAGGTTTAGGGAGCTCGACGACCTATACATTACACAAAAGTTCTTCATTATCTTGGCGAGACCAATATTTGAATAGAAATGTATGGTCTCTTTCCTATAGGGGCCACGTCGACTCAATAGAGTCAAATCAAAGATGGAGCTCAATCAGTGTAGGAGCTTTTCGACCAATTTAGGCGCATTAACAAAAAAACAAAATGATGTCCATAACTTAATCTCAATATTCAACCATATAAACTCCTTCAAACCACTCTCTACAATATGCAAACTCCGCCTATGTCATAGCAACTGTTAACCGTTAAAGCTTCGTATGATTTGTTGGTAAAACTAAATATGTTCACTATAATTAGTTGTCAAGCTTCTGCATGTTTGCAAAAGTTTAGGGGTTCAGTTCTAAGCCGCATCTATATCCCCATTGGGAGTGTCCCTCTGTGCTGGATGTGTACATTCCTTTTTCCCTTTTCCTCTTGTTTATTTATACGTGAATTTTGTTTCACCTTTCATTATATTTTTCTATTTTTTGTTATATTTTATACAAGTTAATTCATTATAAAAAGATAAGATTTACTTTTAAGAATCGATCTAATTCGGCTGTAAATTTACGTTAGTTGACCTTCTTGTAAGTAACAAGTAAATAGCTGGAGATGACTTAAGAAATTCCGTAACACTGGTTAGGAGGGGATACATATTTTAAGAAATCGCCGATGCCTATGTTTGTAAAGTGCTCACATGAAAAGTCTAGCACGTCGTTTGGTACTGGTAGTATACAAAAAATAAAGAGCGAACCAAATTGTAGCGATGACGTTGTTTGCTAAATTTGTATTTGTTTCAATCTGCAAAATACCTATCTGTCTACTCATGCATAGTTAATACTCGCGCTTTCCCGCATAGTTCCGTTTACAATGAATTTCATTCATAAACAATATTTTCTGCATCGACGCACTACAATGCAGCTCAACATTTGAGTTATTTTGCATTGAGCACTAAAACGCTCCACAAGAACATACAACATATTTTATCGTTTGTAAATATTAGACATTTGAGTGCACTGTAATTTAGAGACCCGCGATCTGAAGAGCATTTGAAAAGTCACGTGCATTTGTTTATATCATACCGGTTGCAATTATGTGCCTTTTTTACCTTGATCAACGTATAATATATCGTATAACGTATAATATATCGTTTACTATATTGCTCATATTTAAAATAAATATTTTATATTACGTTGGTCTTTTCTGTTGCAAGGTACATATGACTACATATGATAAAATGAATAAACCTGCATATAAAAAGTTAAATTTGTAACCCATTAAAGGCATTTAGCCACAGGCTTTGCTTGATGAGATTCATGGTTCATTTCAGATCATGGTTCTCATATGAACTGAAATATTTTTGTACTTTTCCAAGCGTTAGAAACGCTTTCTGAACTACATCACGGACACGTCACAAGCCCCGCGGTCAGCACAACCAAACGCCAAATTTCTACAATAACTTTCTGCGACTTTTTGGTAGTCTGACGTCTAAATATAAATTCGTCAATTTCAACAAAAATCGCACATGGCTTGCCGATGGCTTGAACAGATCGCAAATTGTTTTTATAGTCGGGCAATGCCGACCTTTCATAATATTCGTGAAAGCCCTTATATTGACGGATACTCAAAACATCAACTAACGAGGTTCAAATACAACAAACTTGATGCGCTTATTAAAGATTTTATTATTTTCCAGTTTCTTTCATCATAACAAACTACAAATTAAACTTCGTCGCCATAGAAAGGCCTCCTTTCACGAGAGACCTCATGTCGCAAAGAAAATTGACTTTTATGCGACTATTGCTTTTTCCCACTATTTCATATTTATGTCTTATACCATTTTGCTATACACCATAGTTACCGATGGATTCAAAATTAATTTCGGACCGTTGCGCGGCAAGTGGTGCAAACAGTGTAATTTTCAGAATTTCGCCACAAAAATCGTATTCTAAATTATGAAAATTGTGAAAACTTTGCTTCGACTCAACCTACACAAGAGTTTTAACGAAAAAACCTCTGTACGAACAAAGCAGTCTTATTTTTAATTATTTACGATGAAAATTGACTCTTAGTAAATTAACCATAAGAAATTTCGATCACAAAGGTATTTTTTTAAGATCGCACCATATATAGCGGCTAAGAGGCCAGCAAACGCATCCATGTGATTTATTATGACGGAAACGACTGGAAAATAATAAAATCTTTATCAAGTTTGCTAAATTCGGGCCACGTTCGTTAACGTTTTGAATATCCTGCAATATAATATTATAAGAAAATGATATTACTAAGAAAATGATATGACTGTATTAGGCGACGTAGTGTAGGATATATAATAGCCGTCCTTTTTCGACTACAGCATTCGCGTTTATTTTACTAATAATTTTATAATAATTTAATGCTATTTTACCACTGCAAACATCGGATGTTAGTTGGCTTTTGTAATGGTTTACTGACTTAACCGAAAGCTGTACTGAATATTCTTTTAATTATTTTTTATTTTTATTTACTTATTTACTTACTTATACATGAAATTCAACTAAGCCAAATTAACAGTCGAATTCAAGTAAATTTTAATAGTAAATCTTATACTAATTATTTTAAAAACTAGTATGCAATATATAGGACGATGTGAAAAAAGAATAATAAAAACAAAGTAACTTGCACTAATAATTCATGTATTATTATTATTATTATTATTATTGTTATCATTATTATATAAATTTAGCCAGAGAATAAATTCTAAGACCAAAGTCTTAAAGCACTAGCATCTAAGGCTTTCGGCTATATTTTTATTTTATTAATATTATTATTATTATTATCATTATCATTATTATTATTATTACTGTTATTATTATTAAAAACTCTACCGCACTTGAGATTTGAACCCATGACCATTAGATTACTAGTCGAGACTCTTGCCTACTCGGCCAATCACGCGAATTAATTCATGTATAAAAAAATAAGAAAAAAAAAAAACAAAAAGAAAAAAAAGCATGTAGACTGCTAGCACAAAAACACACCCCCAACAAGAACAGATCAAGATCGCAAGTGAAACCCTAAACCATTGCAAACGTGCATAAGCTTGGCAACAGACAACGTTAACAACACCATTTAGCTTTCGAAATAAAAAAAAAATGAGAATTTAAGAATACAAGTTAGGCTAAGTACGACATAGATAAATCGCGTGTATTGAGCAAAGTTCCTTTAATAGGCTTTAAAGAATCCGATATTGAGAATAAGTGATAGACATCATTTAGGTTCCTGCAAACAACTCTGAGCGGGCTAAACAGCTCATAATTGTATTTACATTGCCTAATCAAGATAAAGTGCCTGGAGAAGCGGTTAGGGACATTTAAGCTTAACTCACCAAGTAATGCGGGGGAGTCTGTAGTACCATTTATTGCCTTGATTAAGAAGGAAACGCCAAGAATAAATCTACGTTTTTCAAGTAACGAACAGAAGCAACCTATTTTCATAGGGGGAAAGAGAGACAATCGGACAACCTAAATTCCTTAGGGCAAACAGTAAGAATTGCTTCTAAATAGACTCAATTGAATCTACATAACTCCTATACGAAAGATACCACACAACACAGGCATACTCAAGTATAGGTCTAACCAAACACATATAAAGTCTTTTGGTAATATAAAGGTCATCAAGCTCTTTGGACCACCTCTTTCTGACAGCAAGCGCGGACCTAGCTTTGCTTAACGAGAACTCGACAAGGAAGTTAAACCGTAACCTATGGTCAAAGAGAACACCTAAGTCAGCGAACGACTCTACATCCTCTAACTTGTGTGAATCTATGAAATAGTGGGTAATGAATGACTTCCTTCTTGAAAAAGAAAGCTTCTTACATTTATTTAGGTTTAGTGTCATATGATTCAACGAGCACCATGCAACCAAATTATTCAGGTCAATTTGAAGATGATGTGATTGTAATTCTATGGAAAAGGAAAAAAACAGTTTCACATCATCAGCGTACATTAAGATCTGGCTGGATTTAATCACGAAGGCAAATAATTAATGTATAGATTAAATAAACTTGGTGCTAGGGGGCTAACTAGAGGTACACAAGACGTCACGGGGATTCTCCCGAGGTGATGTAGGTAAACAAAACCCTGAATGATCTACTGTGCATATAAGAGCTTATCCATTTCACTAAATAGAAGGAAAACCAGAGTCTTAGAGTTTGAGTTGAGTTTGAGTCAGTAAGTTATGGTTGACTAAATCAAACGCTTTACTAAAATCAGTGTATATGACATCAGTGCGAGAACCAATAGAAAAGCCCTTCAAAACACGACAAGTAAACTCTAAGATATTAGTGACCGTAGATCTTTCTTCTCGAAAGACACGTTGAAATGGAGAAATATACGATTTAATGGCAACGGCCAAATGCTGAGTAACAATTCGCCCGAACAGTTTAGGTAAGACACTCAACTTGGCCAGGCCTCTGTAGTTCTCAGTAAGCTATCTACTTCCGCTTTTGTGAATAGGAACAAGTAGATTACTCTTCCAACACAAAGGAAAAGGACCTAATTTCAAGAACTGCTTGAAAATCTTTGAAATAACACCAAATCGCTCGACAGCGCATGATTTAAGTACACAGGATGGAATTCCATCAGGTCCAGGCGCACAAGTTTACTTTAGAGAACTGAACCCCTCTAAAACGTCATTTTCTGTAATGACCAAATTAGGAATTGAAACGAAGTTAGTTATCGGATATGGGTAGTTTGCTGATAAAGCGGAATTAGCAGTGGAAAAATTTCGTCGGAAGTATTCAGCAAAGAGATTTAAGGTTTCATTATCATCCGAGGATTTAGGGCCATTGAAGATTACGTTAATATAATCGACATACGCCATGTCATATACCAATTACGCCTGCGTACAGCTTTGGTAGCTGCTCTCATTTGTCTGAGCATGCATAAAGTAAAATATTAATAATCATATTAAAATAATTAATTAAAAATTTTCCTTCAATTCCAACTATTTTTCAGACCGCCATTATTATTATTTACTTACTATAATTAACTTAGCCAGAGTCGTAAATTCAAAGATTAAAGTCTTGAAGCACTAGCATCTGAGACTATGGGTTTTATTGAAAACGCTACCGCACTTGAGCTTTGAACTCACAACCGTTAAGTTATTAGTCAAAATCCGTAAACTACTCGGCCACTCAAGCGGACATTTCCTCAAATTAACAACCCGGTTTTAACCTAAAGTTGAACTTTGAGGGTTTTATTGTGACTTTTGTTTCGGAATACCCAATTTGATAAAAAATGACAAAAATGATGATGACCAACCTCCCAACCCCTTTGCTATGTGGACATTTAGTTCTTTACAATTATAATTACTATCTAAAACACAAAAACAAAACATTGATAACAGTATTTCCGATGTTTAGTTCGAGATATAAAAAGAAAGTAAAGTAAATTCTCGGCACTCAGTGTTGTTGAATTATTTGAACTTGGCCGTAATATTCGATAAAAATATATATCTTAAATATGTGCTATAATAATTCCTAGAAGTTTTAAGGAATTTGCCAACGAATACATTTGTGTGCACTTATCGCTAGTAGTTGTGTTTTGCATAGATATAATCGTAAGCAAAATTTAACATTCCGTGTAAGTACTATGATTAGGGCAGCACCCAGTGGACGGTGAAAATATGGTTGATCGGGGCAAACAATGTTGCGAAAATGACACACTTCATGATTTGAGATTTCGTGAAAACTACGCGATTTTCTAAGGAACCAATTTCCAAAAAAAAGGGAAAACCAAATAGGCATTCATGACTTTTTACCTGCTTCACGCAGCTGGCGACTGGTGGAAAAATTAATAACAATTAGCAAAACATTTAGAAAAGCAAGGGATTACCACAAAAACGTTGCGATGTCGTTAGGCACTCGTGACATGGTTGTAAAGGCAAAATATTTCCGGAAGGTAAGTTAGTCGAGTCCAGAAAGTTTTGTAATAATTACTTTATGTGTGTGAGGTTGCAACGCAAATGAAAAAGGAAAATTGAACTGAGATCCAAATTATTGCAGAAAGGGAAAAGAATGGCAATTTAGACATTGTAAATTTGGAAATATTGTTTGCTATGGGAAACGTGAGGGACCTGTACAGTCCGCTTAGAGAAAGACGTATTTTGAAGTTGAAATCCCAGTCAACTTAAATATAAACCAACGTCAACAAGCGGTACTTTAGTGTGCTGAAGAGGATAACGCTTTTGCTAAAAATCCACCAGCTTTTATATGTCCCCGTGAAATCAATATAGCTGGCAGCACCGTACTCATATTTCATCCAAATACTTATTACTTATCTGTATGTAAACAACCATTTACAAAATCAAAAAGGTGCACTAAAATTGATCGTGAAATCGTACTAAACGATATAGCACATTACCCCAAAAGAAACGAATTGAAAAATTTTCCAAGAAGTCACGACAAAAATTGTGTAAGACGAAGGCGTCACATTTGTGAGAAATGTTAAGTGTTACGGGCGTACCAGAATGGACGAAACAGTTCCCCTCATAAATTACGAGTGGGATCATTTGTTTACGCAATTTTTTTGACCGTAATCGTTTTTTTGACTCGAATTTGGGATTTGCTTGACTGAGATTGTAAATTCAGACCAGTTATAATCAAGTTCCAGAGTTTCGGCAACTAGCCGTAAAAAGCAGCAAGATAGCGTCCGACTGTTGAAGCCAAAAAAGGATAATCCCTGCCAAGGCAGGTGACCAGGTAGGCGCGAGCGTCTACATGCTGACATATGCCTAGCGTCCCTGTAATGTATAAAGAAAAACCATAATCCGTATTCAGTATGGACGACAGTCAGACACGGACATCAGCGCGCTAGCGTGTGATTACCGCTTCTGTAATGTAAAAAACAAAAGGATAGGAAAAGATGTGAGAGAAATATTAATTCAATTGCTTCCTTTCTTCATTGGCTGCTGCTGATTAAAAAACGATAAGATGAGAAAAACAAGGATCACTTCTGATCGTTGTTTTCATAAACACAAACCACCACAACGCTATGCAGATGTCGAGCTCAATTGGGTGGTTTAGCTAAGCTGAGCAGCGTGCATTAGCTTTCGTGATAGTTTCTGAATGCCAGTTTAGTCATTCAGTTTGTACAAGTATTAGCGACAGCTTATGAGTAACTCTTAGCTTAGATCAAGCTGTGCTTGAGAGAGCAAAGAGAAGCGTTCCCTGTTATATATACTCCCAAAACAATCTTTCTGAATTGGATTTGTTCCGCGCTATTTGCCATGCCTTCGCTTGATAATTTCCTCGTATGATGCTTGCATCATGAGTGTTCGCCACTGTTCAGTTGGCATCACACAATAAATTACGCCAGCGGCGTCATTACGTAGCGCAGAAGTTGTCACATATCCTGCATCTGTGTGCAAACAGAAGAAGTTGATTGTATGCAAATTCGCAATAATGAAAAACCTAAGGGTTGACCTAGGTGCTGCAAATTGGAGGTCACTTCGAACTGTCGACATGTATATTGAACAGGTCGCTCATTCGATAGTGGCGAGGCGACGCAGACAATTAAGATTAAAAAGCGTGCACGTGCCATTATTAGCCATGTTAAGAAAAAAGCACACACAGACAAAACTTATCTAAATAGCTCGGTGGGCGTGGTGATATTCCCAAGGTCGATTTGTACCCTACCATACCTACGGTCTTCATTCGGCGACATTCTATCTGGAGATTCCGAGCGGAATATATTTAAGAAACAGTTTTTGAACGTTAAAAATAATACGATAAATGAAATATTGATAATAGAATATTTATATGTGTATACAAGGATTTACGACAAATTACAAACAAATGTGATGTTAAAAATATAACGACCGCAAAGTACTGCTTATTTGGCTGTCGTTGGCAATAATGAAGACGATAATCGTAATTATGATTATTTATAAATATAGAAACGATGATGTTTTTGATATGGTGATTGATAATTATGATTATGTTAGTGGGATTATGGCGAATACTTTCTTATTACTGTCATTGAATTTACTACGTACTTAACTATGCGTATATTTGTGTGCGTCTCAGTATCATTTGCTATTGACTAAATGATGAGCGACGCAAAAACAAATTTACAAACTTGACCCTTAACAGAGTGGACATATTTGTGTATGTTTTCTCTTGGAGTTTCATTTCAATTTAAATTAATTTCTCCAATTATCGGCAATCGATGCTGTAAATATTTTCACATCAATAGCTACGAAAGTTTTTACTTATTTAGTGTTTAATTTCCTTTTGGAGATTTTCGGTTATTAACCTTTGAAACATTTTCGCACTCCTTGCTAATAAAATTTGTTCACGGGCCAGAACAAATTACCTAATTTGTTTCACGTACTTTCTAGCTGAAAGTTGCCTTAACAATCATTCTTTTCTTAATTAATTGGAGAAGTTCTACAAATTTCGATGTCGTACAATGACATTTTTTTCGCAAAACTAAAGCCACACTTCAACTCTATTGCTCTTGCATGTTGTTTACTTAGAGTAGGCACGAAAAAGGAATTACGTAATCATATACATTAACAAATTGTAAATTTGAAAGTTGTATGCAACATACTTATGAATACCGTGGTTATTTACGCTAAAATTCCAGCTAATCACGATATTTCCCATATAACATTAAAGAACTATTAATTGGATTTTGTTATTATTATTTACGTATGATGAAAGTTTTTTGCATCAATATTTTTCTATTAATAATGAAACGAATTGAGAAAAACATTTGCTGAACCAAAATAAAATTAAAGAGGAATTTGAAGATTGCGTCAATTTTTGATCGACTTTACTAGCAAGTGTAATGAACGACCATAACGATTGTTTGCCAAAACAATCGATCTCTATGGTGGTTGAAAAACGGATGAATTATGATGCGTATTGAGAGGATTATACATAAAATAGGCTATTTGGCTAGCAACATTTGCGCAGCCAAATTATTAAATACTAGCCCAAGGCAGGCGATAAAAACAAACAATATTAAAGACCGTAAGAGAGAAAGAACTGAAAAGAGAACATTTACTGAATTTTGTACATCGAGTATGCGTAATTCTCTCTCTAAATAGTGCTACTCTGTGAGCGGAGAGTTGTGAAAAGAGATTTTAATGAACGGAATCTCGTTATTATGAATGCCGCTACTCTTTTTGTGAAGAGCAGGCATAAAGCCGACCGACAGAAACTCCCTGCACGTATACAACTTCTACTATACATATATTTCCCATCTCTGTTATTAAAAGCGAAATATTATTATTATTATTCTCGAACAGCTTTCGACTTTGACCAAAATATTTTTTAAACAAAAATAAATTGAGCATTAACCCGCGCGGGCTAACGTCTCACACAAAAAACTACGCCTTCGCAAATGATAATGTACTTGTTGCTTGAAACTTGCATATATATTCCACACACCTTTCTATGTTCTATAATTCAAGTGCTTCTGTTTCATGTTTAACAGTTCAAACGTATGCGTAGATTGAAATGCAAATAAAATGTAATATGCGAAATAATGTTTTCTTTACAACAAAATATTTTCAAAACGTAATCGAAAAATGGAAAAATCGATAAATTTCGAAAAATACAATAATTAGAAAAAAATACAATACAGTAGAAACTAGAAAAAAATAATTACATAATTCCCTTTTTGTTAGTAAATAGATAGAATTCGCCTGAGTGGCCGAGAAAGCAAGAATCTCGACTAGCAATTCAATGGTCGTGTGTTCAAACCTCAAGTGCGGTAGAGTTTTTAGTAATAATAAAAATAATATTAAAAAAAAATAAATAAATAAAGCCGAAAGCCTTAGATGCTAGTGTTTTAGAACTTATTCTCTGGCCAAATTTATATAATAATAATAATAATAATAACAGATAGAAATGGTAGAAATCAGGAAGAATAATTATAATAAAAACTTTTTGACAATAGACATTTAAATACATAGAAAAATAATGGTAATTCTGCAAATATAAGGCCGATTTATTCATAAAAAAAAGTTCACATAAAAGTACGAAAAATAAAAACTGCCAAGCTCAGAAAATACGAAGTGGGAAATTCCGTTACTTATGCTCACACATATAAATGCTTAACCAAACATACGCACAACCTCACACAAGTATTTCTGCTTTAGCATATTACACTCACACACGGATCAATACATAACTTCATAGTATAGCATACCAAGTACACTACATAACGTAGGCTTACGCATATTTGTCGGACAAATTTCAGTAAATGCTCTCATTTCAGTTCCGTTCTCTCTCTTTTACGATTTCTAATATCGTGTGTAACATTAAATAAAATGTTTTCATTCTTGGCCTATTGCTTACCTGATCACCGCAATGTTTCCCAACAATTGCATGTCTTGTCCAACAGTCTCGTAGTCCGTTAGTATTGTCTACACATCTGCCTGCGTATTCAATAGATCTGTGCGTGAGTGTATTCGCGCTAAAGCAGAAATACTTGTGTGCGGTTTTACGTACATTTGCTTAAGCAATTATATGTAAGCGCCATGCAAGCTTTTTATAGCAGTTCGATCGTAGAAATGCAGATTTGATTATAAAGCGAACCACTATAACTTTTTTGTCGTGTAGTACAAGTCCAAGCGCTTGATACAAACGAAATTTTTTAAGAACGTTTTAAAAAAAGTATAAAAATATATACAAATACAAAATGCCAAAGGGACAAGCGCTCAAAAAATTCATTGTGTGTGGCAGTGAAAGCTGCAAAGAATGTGAAGTGATTTATACAATTTCCCAAAATTACTTGAATACATAACCAAACGGTTTGAAAATTTGGGGATTGTAGTCGAATCAGTTAAGCTTTCGTGCAGAATATGTAGCCGTCATTTCGACCACCATCTACTCGGGCAGATCCGCTTGTATAATCATGCTATTCCAACACCGAACTTGGGTATATAATACATTTCTAATTTTACTCTAAATTTATTATAGTGTATATATATATATATTTATTTTAATACATAAAAAGTGAACGAATTATAAAGTGTAGAAAGGTTATTCAATCTATTAAAATTTATTGCCAATATTTCAATAAGTTCGCAAGAAAAAGTTATCCAGCATGCGAAGGCCCCATCAGCAGCAAAATTATTAATTACTAGTTAAAGGCATCTGATATAAACAAACAATATTAAAGTTCGTAAGAGAGGATGAAGAGCTGAAATGAGAACATTTACTGAAATTTGTGTGACAAAAAATTTAAGACTACTAAACGAAGTTTTTGGTTGTTTATTTTTAGGGGGATGATAATGCAAATAATGAATGATATACAGTTACATAACGAAAGAAGCTTTCATAAGTCCTTCAGTCCGGCGTAGGTTTCAGCACACACCTGGCTTTAACAAACCGAAAAATGTGTTTATTATTCCATCCAAAACGAGTTTTGTGTCAGGCACGACGGACGACGATATAAGTTATTAGGTCAAACCAAAATTGCGACAGAGCATTGGAATCAAAAGATTTGCATTCAGTTGCTCGTATAATCGCACTAGATCGCTTATATGACACTATAGTTAATCTAAATTTTTAATCTTCTAAAACATTTCTCCACGAAAACAGATATAAGATAAATCATAACCAGTGTACCATCATTCGTCGTCTCCCAGTAGCTGAAAGACAAAGAAAATCAAAAGAACTACAAACTGAAAGACGTGTAATTGAAGAAAGCTCTATTTCTTTCATTTGCTAAATGCTTAAATTTCGTTGGAAAGCATTCTTACTGACGACATACAGCACAACTTAAAAATAACCTGCTCTACAGTCAGACATAAGTCAGAAAGCGATTTCAATTCGATTACAGAAAGGCAGGAAAATCGGACACTCATGAGCTAAAAGAAAAGAACAAGGATTGTAGGGTTGACATGTGCTTTCATTTGTT
This sequence comes from Glossina morsitans morsitans, assembly GCA_001077435.1. Classification (NCBI taxonomy): domain Eukaryota; kingdom Metazoa; phylum Arthropoda; class Insecta; order Diptera; family Glossinidae; genus Glossina; species Glossina morsitans. The sequence goes on along the minus strand of CCAG010004197.1, from coordinate 19,743 downwards.
AAATCCTTATAAAGGAAGGAATAATTTCGTCAAATTGTTATGGGCGATGAAAGGTGGATCTTGCACAACAATCCTAAAGGAACAAAAAAAGTGTGGGCTGATCTAAAACAACCATTCATATTCTTTCAAAGGCGAATACTCATTTCCAGAGTGCTACTACATGCGCTACTACATGCTTGGCGGTATTGAAAAATAATCATCTACTACGAACTTATAAACCCTGGCAAAACTATTGCACTTGAATTTGGTATAAAGTCAAATGAATGGCTGGCTTGGGAGAAAGAGACCATTTACGGATATAAGAACTCGAAGTGATTTTTCTTCATGGCACCGCCCCCCCAAATGCACAAAAGTAACCAACAAATAAAGAAAGTGATTTTCTACTTGGGCTGGGAACTCCTTACGGCGGCCGATTATTCTCGCATATAGCTGCTTCTAATTGCTTCTTGTTCGGATGCCATGGTAATTAGCAAATCAGTTGTTCACAAAAGTTGAAGACACGCGAAAAGGACTACTTTGCCGCGAAACCAGCAACTTTTTACCTCAACGACATTCGGAAGCTTTCCAATAAGTGAATTATTAACTAGAAGGGAAGAGCAAATATCTCTCGTCTTGTTATTGCATGAAAAATTCGTATCATGTAGACTTGGATTCTTTTCACTAATTTTTATTATTCTTCAGAATTAATATGAAGCAATAAAAATTGCTGTTACGGGGAAGGTAATGATTATTAAGAGATTCCAGGTTCAATGCCAATAAATCCGAAATATGCAAATATGCGAATATGCTGTGAAGTTTGCGGAAGTTTTTAATTAAAACCAATTTGAATATGTTGAAAGTAACGTAAATAGAAATATTGGCATTATATAAAAAAATCTGCATGTACTTTAATCAATCTTGATTTGTACAACGAAAATTTCATGAAGTCACGAATATCATCATCTGTTCATAAACACATCAATATATAAATAACTTGGGATTTATTTTACTTCAATCTTTGCCAAATCATTTTTCAAATGGTAGCATATTATCGGCTACGTTCACTGCACCCTACGAAAAAATGCAATGGCCACTATTCTTTTTCATCCATTTCAAATTGTTTTTTGATGTTATCGTTTTCTGTAGACAGCTTTGATTCCTATGGAGACGCATACAATAATTCAATACAAAATCATATAATTTTATGTATAAATATATCTAAAGTAGATAAAAAGTAAAGTATAAATAAACCACAATAAATAAATACACAACTAGAATATAGCAAGTGAAGCCGTTAAGAATACACATCATAAGCATTGTTGGAAATACTTCATAATCTCTGTCCAAAAACACGACAGATTGTGAATGGCTGCAAATTGCAGGGAATGTGGCTCCGCAGGACCATAAATAATGTAGATATGCAAATCTTAGCCTGTTAAGTTACTTATTATAGAATGGAATTTGGTCTTCACACTTTCTTTGAGAAAATGAAAATTTTTAAACCAGGATTATGGTGTTCGGTAGAGTATACGAACTGTACTCGAGGCTACCATAAAATTCAAAATCATTATGTTTGTTTGCCAAATATTTATATTCCATCGGCTATTGCCGCTTTCTCAAACTTAAAATTATTTTGTTTTGTTTCATATTTACTCAATTAGCTTTGCCGAATATTAATTCGAAGTAATTAAAAAATTTGCTTGTTTGTGAGCCGATTAATGTGTAAAAGACTATCCATACGAAAATATGATAATGAAAATATATAAAAATTTTGAACAAATGTATTAAAAATTGTGCACAATTTTTAAGAAAAATAACTGAATCCATATAGAGATTTGCACAATTTTTTAAGTAATTCAGAGTCTTTCAATAGTTCAAAGCAGTTTGTTCTTCGTTTTTTGGTGGTGTATTATTATTTTCCTAATTTCTTTACCAACCAAAGCCATAACATCGTTCGATGGGAATGCATCCATCGAGCCACGCCCCGTAAATATCAATCGTGTCAAATCGTAGTTCTGCAATGAGTAGTATAATAAAGTTTTTAAAAAACCATTTGATGAACTGAACACACCGACTTATTAAGTGACATGAAAATGTCGTATCAAGCTTAACGAATAAATCAGTTTCAAATGAAAATAAGTGACACAGTCCAAAATGGAAAAAAGAGCTGAAGAAGAAAAAAGTAGCACGAAAACACATTTATTATTTCATTTATCAGATCACGTACGAGGCATTATAGTATAGTATGCCGACTAGAGGACGGAGCTGAAAATCTCGTTTACGTAAAGACTTTTGCGTTCACACACATGTGACCACGGATACTTGGAAGCATACAAATACGCTTTTTCTATACGTACCGGAAGGATTTGTGGAATAAAGTTACATGCACGTAACGAACACATGGATAATATACAAACAGTTTTAATATTCTGCGAGGTACAAGTAGTCGCATTCCTTCGTAGGTATATTTATATGCTTATAAATGTGGTTATACTGTCGTGCAGGTTTTTTCTTCTAATATTTACAAGTAAACTTTAGCTTCGGTTTACACACGACAAGCGATTACGCGAATGCGCTTTAAAGTATGCTGCTGATTTTCATCATTTGATAATAGCAACAAGCACACAAGGATATTTTAAATAAAGTTATTTTTTGTCAAGAAGAGAGACGAAGTAAAGCACAATAGGAGATCTATAAACCTGTATACATGAACTCGACTTGGGGAAATGGTCGTTAAGTTAACTTCATTTAATTTATACTTTCATTTCTGTAAGTAAATTATTTCTTTACGTACTTGCTTATACTACTAGTCACATTAGTTTTTTCTTTCAATTAACGTCTAACATGGATTCTAATGTTTGGTAAGCGATTTCTTTCAGACTAGCCAAAAAACAATAGTCATTACAAACAGTCGTAGTAGAATTTTTTGCTATTCCTAAACATTGTTCAAAGGCGAGTGACTGTTTATTTATGAATACTTTGAATTTAGCTTTCATCAAAAATGAACACCAATATGATGTCAATAATCATTACGTTCGTGCTTGTCACTAAGTTTACTGATTGCGATGCGAATTTTTGAATTTTTTCAAAAATCCTTTCTTTTTGGCCGCGCTATGCTATGTCAAAATTAAACAAATCCATCAACAACATTCAGTCTTGTTATCATACAAGCATCAACTATGTTTTCTAAAGAATAGCTATTTTAAAGAAAAAAGGGACAATAATTGTTGGTAATTTTTAAGAAAATTTTTTGCTTTCCGAATTATGAATTAAATAAATAACGTTGATGGTAAACGCATAAGTATTTAAAGTTAATGGTCTCATCTAGACGAAGGGGGCTTTAATTTATAAAACAATTGTACATTTATAACATTTATAACAATTCAAAATAAATAATTAATAAACTTAATTCTAATTCGAAAGATGGGGTCGATCGATCAAGGTACCTCCACATTTTTTTTAAGATGCATTTTAATAACACAGGGCTATGTCAGATATTTTCTTTCCTATACATCAGAGATATTCTTGATCCATATAAGATTCAAACACTTCTTAGTCTAAGGCCTGCTCATCCTTTCCTCATTCCTTTCCCTGTTGTTAAAATGCTCATTGTTATAAAAAATTAGCATAGAGGTTGCGACTTGACATATCATAGATCAAGTTAAAAACTGGTGCTATCTCGACTATTTTATAGAAAAAGAACCCCAAACTACAATTCTTAGCAGGTAATAGAGTGAAAAAGTTTACAAGTATTTAAGAGAATCGTGAGAAATTTCAATGAAAAAGTCGTTGCGACTTCCGCACTCACCAAAAAATTCTAGCTTTATTCTGTAGGTGTCATTCTTCTAAGTACTAGTAAGTAATCTTTTTGGAGGCAGAAAAATTCTTGCTTTATTAATTTGAGATGGTAAATATCAATGATTCATTCAAAAGCGCTGTTTTCAATAGAGAATGAGAATTTAGTAGAACCAACTGGTACTTTAAATAAAATTCTTAGGAATAAATAGGACTAGGGTTTGTTTTCCCTACAAACATGGGCCTTTAGTTAATTGTCTGAAAAAATAATAATTCACATAGATCACAAAGAATATAAAACTTTTGTAGGCACAGATATTTTCTGAAATCGATAAATTCAAATCCTTGATGGTAGCTCACAGTAAACATGACTTTCTCTTATTGTTCATAATCACATATATCTTGAGGCACAAACTATGTTTTAATTCTTTAATTCTGTTAGTACCCAAAAAATTTCTAGCAATGTAATGCTCACAGTGTTTCAATTTTACAGTAAATGCAAATAACTTCCGAAAAATATATCACATCGAGTATAACAACAATAAGCAGTTGCTTCCAAGTAAAAAGAGAAGATAACACGGAAGCCAAAATAACGTCAAAGCTTTTCTTCTTTTTTTCTAAATGAGGGAAGCAAAAAGTACTTGAAATCATAGAATCAAATCAATTGATATACATGCAAATAGACGGCGGCAGAAGTGGTCTTTACTATTCTTTAAGGAAATGAAAAGTCTTATGAAAACAGATATTAAAAATATATTAATATAGAGGAGGAAAGAAAAACAAAAGCAAATTTATTCAATGAAAACAATTTATACACATAAAAAGAACAAGAAAGATCTTCATTCAGTGAATGGAATAGAACAGAATGCTTTCAGTTGAAAGTAGTAAACGCTACACATGAATTATTTATTGCGACTTTAGTATTGACCGTGAGAACTTTATGTAGTTTATATCGGCCTGAGAGACAAAAGTCCCGACTAGTGACTCTCAATGGTCGTGGATTGCGCGGTAGAGCTTTTAATAAAGCCGAAAGCCTAAGATGCTGGTTCTTTAAGAGTTTAGTCTCAGAATTTATTCTCTGGTTAAATTTATTATTATAATAATAATAAGAATATTTTAAAGAATTTTTGATAGAGTCAAACAGCAACGAAGCCTAGACTCTTTCAACTAGAATTAAAAGCTTTTCAATATCAATAGGCAAGAACAAATTAAAAGGCTTTTGGATACGTTCATCTAACTTTCGGGGATTAAGCCTTTTTTAATTGCAAATGGATTTTGGTTCGGCATTAAACAGTCTTTAGATGTACACATGTTAAATTTCTTGCTCATTAAACTAGCATTGTTTACTGACAAAGATGGAAAGTCGGCAATTCTTTAAGTTTTTCTTTAGGCGCAGAATCCTTTAAAACCAGGGACTTGTTAGGAATCCTATCCAGAGCCTCCAGAACCATAGCGTGATTGAAATCTGGACATCTATGTTGTGAAATACTTAAACGAATCGACTTATCCATTTCCATATCTTCGTATTAATTCCAATTCATTAATTCTGGAAATCGTAGATATTGCTTGTACAGGAAAACGAAAACTTTGTCTTGAAACCTTCTCTGCAGCAAAGTCGATTTCGTCTTTTTTGTCGCCAGATTGCAGATCAAACCTAATATTGGAAGCTCCATCTTGAAACAAAGCCCACGTTCATACCTTATTCACGAACTTGCTAAACGATGTCTCTAGATTGAAGATAATAAGACGAAATAGTAACAGTAATAGTATGGCAATTTTGATAACTTAGTCGACTACAAATATGTAAAAATTTTTCCGTTATTTGATAAAATTTTGAATTCATTTTTATGTTTCCCTCTATTTTGAATTTATTCGAGCTTTTTATACCGTACACCACTTGTGGTACGAGCCTTTACTAAGTTTGTGCGAATGCACACATCGAGAAGTACTTGCGGTAGACGCAGATATATAAATTTCTTCAGTTTCTGAAGATCTGAGCTTGTCTGTCCGTCTGTGCGTCTTGTTTTCTTGTGTTTAACCCACAAGTCGCAATTTTCGAGATATTTTGATGAAATTGGTATACCACCATATTTTGGATCAAGGACGAACGCTATTAAAAATAGGTCAGATTGGACCAAAATTTGGAAAAATCGTTACATGAATAACTGTGTTAAGCGAAGTATAGGACAATTTAATGGTGGACCGTGGCCTTCTTTAGTTTAAATAAATTGGGTTACAATTTTTTTGATATTATTTTGCTTTTTTTTTATTTACAGAAAAACCATGGAACGACAATGTATTATTATTATTATTATTATAAATTTAGCCAGCGAATAAATTATAAGACTAAATTCTAAGTCTTAAAGCACTAGCATCTAAGGCTTTCGGCTTTTATTTTTATCAATATTATTATTATTGTTATTATTATTATTATTATTATTATTATTATTATTATAAAAACTCTACCGCTCTTGAGATTTGAACCCACGACCATTGAACGACAATTTAAAAACAATGTTATTTTAAGAAGTAATTTCTCCAACAAATGCCATTTTCCTCTTCAAAACTAATAAAAAAATTTATTTAAGACGTTGAATTGGTAAAAATAAATAGAAAAAAAATTGAAATGATGAAAACAGCGATAATACAAAAATCAGTTTACTTTAACAGTGTAGTTAAGAAATCTTTACAAACGATAAAGATTAGCCTGAATATTGCGTGAAACGATATCGTTAGTAGAAATTTTTGGATAAATTTTGTTTTGCTTCATCTAAAAATATTTAATTTTAATAAATTTTAAAACTTTCGAACAAGAGCAAAACAGAAACAAAAAAGCCAGCAATGGTTATATGTTTATATATCCGCGAAGATGATCTTTAGGAGAAAACTCTTTAGAGTTAAACTCAAATAAAGGCAGTAACAGACTACCGTGATCAGGCAAACAGGAAGTTAAAGAGATAGATCCACTATTGTACGTTAGCAAGAGTCTGTGCCAGTATATTACTAATAAGCAAAAATTATCGGCACAAGTTGCTCACCTCTCACTAGTGACTTAGCCCGACGCACCAAAACGCGATATGTAATTAAATAAAAAATTAGAAAAAATATATATAAATATATTTCGCGGGAGATAGGTTTCTGAAGTACACAATTCTTTCGAGTTATTTTTACAATGCGGCACAATTTTATCGCAGAGGTGCTGAAAGTAGCGCCAAACCGAATCGAATCATCTTATTGACACTCGAATATGATGAAGGGTACATAACAACCTTTGGAAACGTCATCGTCGTCTAACCATTCTCGCGTTTGTATATAACCTTAGAAAAATTCTCTTAACGTTTCTTGTAAAGCATATAAATAAGTTTTTAGTCATTACTAGTCTACGCAAACGCTGGTAAGACAGGCCAACGGCAAGCGATAATCAAGTAATATCTGACGAGACCAGTTATTAAGTCAGAACTGTCTGTTCAGCACCGGAGAACGGCACAGAATTGTCTGTTCAGCATTTTTTGTAGACAAGATTTTTATCTGTTATTTTTGGTATATGGCGGCCCTTATAATATTCATGGTCTGCTCCAATAGGCCTAACCATGTGGATACTTCTCTCCTATCAGTAGCTACGATGCTCACACGGTCATAACATCCCTTGGACACTCTCAGGACTTAATAAGAATCGCACTGCTCACACTTGAAACAATGTACCTACTCGAGTGATTTTTGCGCCCTTCCCGATGTTGCTACTTTCTAATACAAACTACGCAAGCACTTCTTCTTTAATTGCTTAGTGGCATACTGTGTAGTTAATCAGACATATTGAAAAGGAATTGTGGAAGCCAAGATAAATTTAATGAAATCCAGTTTTTTATTTACCTTTACTGGATTCACTTTCCTTACTCACTTACTTACCTTAAAGCGGCACGAAGCGGTTTTTCTATTACAATTCCCTTCTTGTTTCTTAAAGTTTATAAAAATGTTGAATTCAACTTTATTTAAGGTATCTAACCTACAATCCAGATAGAGATTGTGATTTTCCAAATTTTTTTAGTACTGATTTGAATTGTAAAACAACCACTTAGAACAACAAAAACATTTGTTGCCACAAAAACTTTTTCTATTTCATTTGTCAGCACACGATATTAAGGGGGTTGTGGCACATAAGCAGATTTTCAAGTGGAATTTAGAAAATGCAACAATAGGAATAAAAACAATTACAATAAATAAGTTTATTACAGTTTTACGAGTTTTAAGTCGATTATTAATTACTTTTTGTAAAAAGAAAAACTTTTTACCTTTTAGCAAAATAATGATAGAAAATCGGTTTAATTTCTGTAAGTAAACGTGCTCGAAGAATACATGAACACTTATGCATGTGCAGAAATACAAACACACACATGACATTACAAAGAACTTTGCATAAGCAATCAATAAGAAAGCTTCAAAGAAATGTTAAAAATAGTGCTTATCTTTTAAAAGGAATCTTTTATTAAAGAATTTGGGTCCCAAACGATACTTGTTACGCTACTCATGCTAATAAATGTTTGTAGAAGAAAACGTTTACAGTAGTAACAGCCAGCAGATAGTTAGATAGCCACAAAGTATATGTGAGAAAATCCGAAGAATAGATTTTCTGAGGATCTATTGGTGTGACCCATTCTGCGACCAAGACGATTTAAAGACACTGTTTTATTTTTATACCCACCACCAGAGGGAAACGCATTCGTTTTATCAAAATATTTGCAACGACTAAAAGATGGCTACAGAGACTCTATTTAGTATATAACTTATCAACATAGAATGTTGAATCGATTTTAGCTATCTGTGCGTCTATCCGTCCACGTCTCTAAAATGAAAATTTCCACTTTAAACTTGACAAAAACGTTGCAAGTTGGCATTCAAAATGAAACAAATTGGTCAAAGCACATGGCTGTAATAAGCTAGAAACGCGTCCACTTTCTGACTTTTTACTCATTACTGATAAACTATAACGAACACACAATAAAACTTTTCATGTATTTTGTAGAAAAATGGAAAAATCAATCGCGTTCATAACATTATAGACATTTACTTTTTCCGTTTTTTTAAATTTTGTTTAAGACGAAGCTGATTAATATAACATATTCGGTCGGTTTAATGATAGTAAGCTTAGTGATATCGGCTGGATACGATTGATGGAAGACAATGCATGGACCTCTAATTTTTCATAACAGAACATAAAAGACTATTTGTTTATAAGAAAAATATGTTTCCAGTTACTAACTCGTAAATCGCATAAAAACAAGCAACAGAAGTAAGGACATTACGTTCGGGTGTCACTAAACTATTTACACCCACCACCGTCAACCAAAAAAAAACTAAATTTCCATACTCTGTAATATTGAATGACCGGGGTTGGTTTTTTCTATTTTTGTAGAAGATATGTGTGCGCGCGTCTATTGTAGTTTATAAGTAACAACGAAAAAATAGAGAAAGCAAAGTAGTTTTCAACTCATATAGCTTTGTAGGCTATCTTCAAATTCGTTCGCCAAATTTAAAAACCATATCTTTTTTTTTTAGCGAACGGAAAACTATTTACCAAAGACACCATAGCTGCGCTGATGAAAAAGCGAAAAGATGGACATGTTTAGGTGAATTCCGAAGTTTTTGAAGCTTGGTTCGTTCTATAAAGGTACTACAAAAATTGAATTTTTTTTCTTTTGGAAAACATATTTTGGAAGCAGATTAGCTTACGTTGTACAGTACAGTCCTTCAGTCCATTTTTAACACCAATCGCGTTCCAGAATTTTCAATGTGCCAGTCAAGTTGTAAGCTGACAGCTTAATTTTTGCAACCAGGAGAGTGTTTACCACAGGTGGACGCACAGGCCTAATCAAAATTCGATGTTGATTAAAAATGTATATACTCAATGAGCTCTCACATAATTATTATACAGCCATTCTTATGTGCTGAATATAAAATGAAAATTATTTAAAATACAATACAAAGACTGTCCCAACGGTAGATTTTAATAGGATTGCTCTGAAGGTAACAGGTGATATGGACGGAAATTATGCTAACATTTTGTTTGCATTTGTTCTATTTTTAGCTTTTTTTTAAGCTTGCGACGACCAAAAATGCAAAGCGAAAAAAAAAATTGGGTGTCAACAAATTGTGCCTTGAAAAAACCGAATAAGAGCTAAGCTAGCAAGTGGCGGTGATATTGATGACGACGAAAACTTATAAGTATTTGACGAATCAACTACAGCTTTGGAAAACGAGGCGTTACCGTCCGCAAATAGAACACGACCGTGAGTACAATTGCAACGTAAAATTTTTGGCTTATCTTGTGATTGTTTTTTATACATGCTTTGAAGTCCTCACGTGATAGATTGCGACGCCGAGAGTGACATTCCCAGTAAGAAAAGACAGTAAATTAACTTTCATTTTTAAAGTATTAATAACAATTAATATACATAATGACTGTACATGATAAACATATAATTATTCTTTGCCAGGTTTTCATCCTATTATGAAAGCGCAAAAAAGTTTGGGAAGGCTCTGAGCTCTAACATCTTGGGCTGGGTTATCAAGTACGTTGAGAGTGGTCAGCGATAAAACGAGAAACGACCGCAAAATCAAGAGCAAAGTTCAAGAGTTCAATTGTTAGCGGAAATTAAAGGTGATTTTAAGTCGTTCCAGTTACAGCTAGTCAAAGAAAAGGACGATTTAATTCGACGGCGTGAATTCAAGAGTGAAGATTCTGAACTCAATTTTTGCTTTTATTTTCATTCATTCATATCATTGTGAGCACGAACATTGAATTTTGTTTTTTATTTTGTGTACTTATACATTAACATATGAATATTGTAAAATGAAGTTTTTTTTTTCTTTCATAATCCTATTTCGTTCCATTCTTGGAAGAATGCAACTCTAACAGGACGAAAATAATTTTATTTATATTTTTATTACAGTATGCCTATAAAAAATCTTTTCCCTTTTCCTGAAAATAAAACCGAACTTGTTAGTTTCCACAAAAACGGAATTATTCCTTATATTTTTTGTGTCAATACAATCAAATTTGAAAGTGCCGAAGATAAGCCGGTTTATATTTCCTCACTAATTCGCCTCCATTAGGAGGCCTCTAGTCAAACGTCTGCATCGTCGTCAAAATAAAATGCCTTGATCGAGAAAATCAAAAGTTTACTTCCACAATTTTCACGGGGTCGCAAACCTTACGAATAAAACATTTATGTGTGTATAAGCGGGGACATATGTGTATGTAGATTAACTCATCATACCATTGGGGCTATGATTGCCTTCTTATGAAAAGTTCTTCATTTTGTGCGGGCTTACGAAAATAATTGTGTGTTCGATCTACGTATTTGATCACTTTAATAAATATTAGGAATACCTCAATTATCGTTTATAGTATAACAAAGCGTGGTGACAACAAGAAAAGTACAGCAAAGACTTAGTTATCACCAGAGATACAAAATTTCCTCCCTTGTGTTGGTATTAGTAACTCACCGAATCCACTCCGCGCAAAGTTTTTCTCCCATTTCTTACATCATTTCTGACACAACAACGGAAATGGTGCTTTGGGCAATACTTAAGTAAAAGTCGTTACCCGCCAGCCATTCATAAACTTCAGACCCCAACAGCTCGAATGCCACCACCAATTTGTACTAAAACGTATTCAAAAGCCTCTTTCGACTCCCGAGAGTTCTCCAGAAATCTACATGCGACATTATCAAAGGAAAGAAAAGAATCACCAATATTATTGCAGATACATGCAAAGTTAAAGTATCACTTCGTATTAATCTCAAACATTTCTTTAAGTTTTTTAACTCGAAGAAAAGTCTCCTCGGTTCCTTCCGTGATGTCGTACAATGGCACCGATTCCAGTGATGATGGTGAAATTGCAAAACCCTTTGTGGATTTCTTTTATTTGTAGCTTCTCTACTGAAAGCTTGGCGTCCATAAGTAATTAGCCGGCATTCATGCTTATTTCGTGTGCGGAGAAATTATGCGGCGTAATTTTTAATATCTTTAATCTTTCTCTGCGAATGGGTGTCTTTCCGTTATGTTGGAAAAGTTGCTATTTGATTACACTGCGTAAGTGTGGGAATAGACGGCTAGTTCTGAACTACAGAGGTATGGCCAAGCTGAGGAACCTATCTAAGCTTTTCGAAAGGATTGTTACTAAACAATTAGTACTCGCTATTAAAACATCTATCTCTCCGTTTCAACATGCCTTACTCAAGGATAAATCAACTGCTACGAATCTGTTAGAATTTACTTTTCACGTTTTCATGGCGTTTTCGTGTGCCTCGCAAACGAGTGTTGTATATACGGACTTTATTAAGGCTTTTGATAGAGTTAATGCACATTTTTTGGACAGCAATGGACAGCATCCTTGCAGAATGCATCACTTAGAGTTCTGCTCAACTCTGTCTCCTCTGACAATTTTCCTGGGACCTCAAGGTCCTCGCAGAATAGTCACTTAGGACCATTTATATTTATCTTTTCTATCAATGAGCTTAGCTTAAAAAAGTGTAAAAGCTGTCACTCACACGGAAGAATGCATTATTTGCGGAATAATTTATAGATTCCCAAAAACTGGAACATGTAGAGCCATTCTTGGACTTGGGCGTAGTATATGACAATCAATCTTTTAATTAATCTATATTTCTAATTATTATTGTTGTATATTCAATGCATTGATCAATTTTTGCTTTGGAAAACTACAATAAAATATATGAGATCAAACTAACGTAAGAGAGTAGTTTTTTTTAAACATTATTTTGAAAATGTATCCTGGCACTCTGCTGAAAATGGTGGCTTTAGGTGACCATTTCTATTGTAGATGATTTGGTTTTCCGATCACGTTCTCTTAACTGAACAATCACATTTTCAACTGAAATAACTTCAATCATTGGAAGTTGATTTATTCAAGCTTTTACTAGAAATCGTTAGCCTTTCCAAACGCTGATGACTTTGCCATCCATATCTTTCTCTGGAATTTCATTTTTTTCATCATCAATTGCTTTTTATAAGCTTTGTAATCTTTTTACTATGATGATATTAAGCGCACTCAGAACATGACCAAAAGGCGCTGCCATTTCTTTCTTTATATGTCGGACCATTTCAAAAGTAAAAGAATTATAAATTTACAAGCTCATATTACCATCTGTTGCAATGGCAGATATTTGTTAACCTTCTTGGTTTCCAAGTCAATGACGGCATTAACTCCTCAAAACAGCTGTCTCGCCTGACACAGTAAATGAAACATTCCTTTTGCTCAGAATATTTTTAAAGACTTAATATAAAATGAATGCTCGATACCAGTTTCTTGTTCTTGGCTCTTCCACTTTCGCTTTAGGCAACTCTCACTTTACTGACCTCGACATTTTTATACTTATTTAAATTACTTATTTAAAGTAGACATTACTATGCGGCTATTCAAATATCCACGAGAAACAATTAAATTTGCTTTAACTTCAACACATCCTTCTTATACACAATCAATTTTTCACTCCAAAGCTGTTTTTTACGAAGACATGTTCACTTTGCTAAAATTTCGAATTATCTGTTGGGAACTCTACGTTCCTACTACTATACTATAATTATAATGTGGGGATTTTTTCTTTAACTCTCTCATAGATAATTTTCCTTTTCCTTCCTTTAACTTTCTACTATTTACTTGTAATCAATCAATCATAAAAATGGCTGCAATAAAATATATTTTATTTATTCATGATAATGTACGTGCAAAAACCATGAAAATCTCTGGTTTATCAAAAAAAATTAGAAAGTACCATCAATCTTCCCTTTCTTCACATTAGCTACTTCATAAAAGTTGCTAACTACTGTTTTCCGTTTTTGACTATTGTGCGTAGCTCTTCACATGATCCTTGACTACTAGCTCCATTACTTGACTCATCATTTTTCGTCCTGGACTTTAGTATTTTTCTCCTTCGAGAAATCAAACGTTCTTCTTTCTCTTATTCTAATAATTCAAAATTAACTTCTTCTAGTTCCTTGATATCGGCCTCTATGCTAAATTTAAATAAATGTTTGGCTTACAAACTGTAAGCTTTGCTTGTCATATATAGAAATCATATATAAAAAATTTACTTTGTGCATTTATTTTATTTTTTTTTATTTACTTATACATGAAACTCAATTAAAATACATTAACAATCGAATTCAATTGACTCTTAGAAGTAAATGTGATACTAACTAATATTAAAAAGTAGTATAAAGTATATAAGGAAAAATAAAGAAAAACAAAAAACAATACTGATTAAATAATAATTCATATACAAATGAATAAGAAGGAAAAAAAGCATGTAGACAACTGGCACAGAGGCACACCCACAATCAGTACAGAAACAAATTGAAAGCTGAGCCATCGCAAATATGCAGAAGCTTGTCAGCCGATATAGTAAACAACACTAAATAATTTTCGTCTCATAATGGGACATTAAGATTAAAAGTTAGTTTAAATGCGAGACAGGCCCAGAGGCATCGAACATATTAAGCAAAGTTGTTTTCATAGGCTTTAAAGGATCCGTTTACATTGACTGAGCTTAATGAACATGAAGTGCGTAGAGAAACGGTTAGGGGCATTAAAGCTTATGTCACCAAGTAATGTGGATGAATCGTTAGTACCATTAATTAACTTAATTAAGAAGGAGACACCAAGAATAAATCTATATTTCTCAAGTGGACGTAGGGATAACAGAACCAAGCTATTTTCATAAGGACGCAAAGAGACAAGCGCGTATCAACCCAAATTCCTAAGGGCAAACAACAAGAATTGCTGTTGAACAGATTCAATTGAATCTGCTTAAGTATTGGTCTAACTAAGCGAACATATAGCGTTTTTATAATGTAAGGATCCTTAAGTTCTTTCGACTTAATGAATGAGTTCTAGCGCGTACCATCTCAATGTGATGAACGAATCGACGTTTTCCAACTTATTTATCTGAATCGATGAAATACCCACTTTCTCCTTGCGAAAAAAAGCTTCTTGCATTTTTTTAGATTTAATTTTATAAAATTTAACAAGCACCATTTAACCAAATTATTCAAGTGAGTTTGAAACGGATACGATTGCAATTCCAAGAAGATGGAAGAAAACAGTTTAACATGATCAACATACGTTAAGATGTGGCTGGATTTAATCACCGAGGAGAGATCATTCATCTATAAATTAAATTAAGGGATCCTAACTGGCTGCCTTGAGAGACGCCAGACGTCACGGAAAATTCATCCAAGACGATGAAGAATAATCTGTTATGCAGATAAGAGCTTATTCGTGTCACTAAGTAGAAAGGGAAGCCAGAGGCGTAAACTTTGAAGACCAATAAGCTATAGTTAATTAAATCAAACGCATTACTAAAACCAGTATATACAAAATCCCTGCGCGAGCCATTAGAAAAAGCTTCGAAAACGTGGCAATTAAACTCTAAGAGATTCGTGACAGTAGACTTTCCTTTCCGAAAGCTATGGTGCAACGGTTTAATAGCTAGATGCTGAGTAACGATTCGCTCAAGCAGTTTAGGAAAGACACTCACCTTGGCGATGCCTCTATTGTACTCAACGTGATGTCTATTTCCACATTTGTGAACTGGAATAAGGAAACTACTCTTCCAACGCGAAGGGAAAACACCTGATTTCAAAGAGTGATTAACAATCATTGAAATAACGCCACATGGCTCGACAGAGCATATTTTAAGTATACATTCCGTTTAAGTATATCCGGTCCAGGCGCAAATTGACAATTGAATCGGAATTAGCAATAGAAAAATTTCGTCGGAAACATGCGGGGGATATATGGATATTTTTTTTTGGAGTTGACAAACTTAAAAAGCAATTAGGACTTTATCAACTGAAGGGATCTGCAATAATATTGGTGAGGAATTAAATCTACGCCTTCATGCGGAATAGGCAAAATAAACATAAGCAGAACCACTTTACATAAATTTTTTGAAAGTTTGTTTTTCCTATTTTCGTAACATTTAATTGTCTTGTTTAACCATGGCAAGCACCCGCTTCGACGGCGAGGTTGCTTGATCGGATCGAAATAACTATGTTTAATACATAATAGCATGAAAACAGTAGGGTTTCAATATTTCCAGAAGAGAAATCAAGCATAATGTGAGAATGAGATTTAAGCAGTAAAATGTTAGTTTTGTTAAAATCATAATATTGTTACGAAATTCGCTTTCTTCGGATGCGGTTCCTATCACTAGATCGTGGATATTCTTTTTAAGAGAAATACACGTACACTTCACTTCAAGATTCTTTATTTACAATTAATTTCTTTAAGGATAGGATTACTTACATTCTACCTTGGCAATACTCTCCACTTCTCAACTCTAATATTCTTTTCCGACTCAAATGTTCTTATCCGACTGACCCTGCCTTAAGCAAATAGTCTATTGGTATACATTTTTACAAGTAAATTACTATTACCTAAGTTAATGGCTTCATTTTTAATCCGTTAACCTGCTTTTTCGCTAATCGTTTTCCTGCCGGCAGCTGCATGATGCACCGCGAATGTGCACTTCGGTTTTCCCTCTCTAGGGAATTTATTATTTGGGAAAATCAATTGGTTGTAATGAACTGGATTTGGGTTTTCCGTAACAATATTTATTGGAGGAAGTTGGATTGGCCACGCTAAAGTAGTTCAAGGGACCGTGATGCCTGTAATAAAATCAAATACAAATTGCAGGATGCTACGGACCCTCAGGTAAACTAAAAGGTGGACAGCGATTTACAACTTACTCCGGGAACTTGGCGAAGCAAAGATCTAGCCCTCTGCCATTACAATTAAGAGTACGATTGTATTGAAGTAAATTAGGACCAAACAATTCATTGAAAAACACAACAGCTCTATTAGAATTTGAAGTGGGGACCATACAGCCAGAACTACCATAACAACACCAAGTGACTTGTGGCAAATTGAAGAGTCCCAGCGCTGATTATATAAGTACATTTTCTTTCGAACTTTTCTGGATTTTTCGTTCAGTATGCTTACACGCTCTAAATTCACGGATGGGACTTTTGCTGCCAGATAAGTTTTTATGTTATCCCCAGAAATGCCAGGCGTCAGTCATGACAAGAATATTGCCTCTCTGGGGGGTACTGCCAACAAACAGAAGTTATCCCTAGTAGAAACAAGAAGATTTGCAGGTAGAAAGCTTTGAATTGCCTAGAATATCAAGGGTGTGACTACACTTGCACGTGCAACTTGTGCGAATTGCCCAGCATGGTGACTAGCATACACCCCCGAACAGTCACGGCGAAAGCCGGATTTGTTATTTTTATTAAAAAATATCAATATAATACAATTAATTCAAACACTTATACTTCATAATTAATAATTCTTTAAACGCACACAAAGCTATAAAACAATGAGATCAGAAAACGAAACTGCAAAATTTCTTCGCACAAAGTAGAACAATACGACTACAACGCGCGCGCAGATTTGACAAACTGACATAACAAAGACGTTCACTTCCACAATTGTTTTGAAACCTTAAAATTGGTAGGAACAGTGTACACTTACACACAAACATCATTATTGTGAAAAAAATTCAATATGTGCGCAAATTTTGAGTTAAACCATACGAAAAATTTAACAATTAACGGGCCAATGTCGGGATATAAACGATATTTAACTCCATAGCAGTATTATTTGGGCATTCATTAAAAGTTCATAATTTCCTCTCCGACATAAAAAAGACATGATACATTAAACTACAAGGAAAATTCCACTATGAAAGCAACAGTACTATCAACTTGAAGGCTCAGATTTATGCTGCTCTTCGAAGACTTCTAAAGTAATCAAACCAATTTTTTCATTTCAATGTCGCGAGTCTCACTCAAAACTCTCAAATTGATATGAGCAATTTTTTCGTAACCATCATTTTCACCCGATGTAGCAAAGGGATTTTTACTGTCCCATGCTCACTAGGCACATGAATCACCAAGATTCTTCTAATACGAATTCGCTTACTCATATAAATGCGAACCGGTGAATTCTGCCGGTAAAGCTGCTGTATATATATATTCTCGCCCTCTCGTTTGCATGTCTATCATACAATTCTACTGAATTTCGTTGGCATACAACTTCGAGCAGTTCTCATTCTTTACAGTGCCCGCTTTATCGTTTGGATATGGCTCGGTTTTTTTATTATTTTCAATGTTTCTGCTGGGGTTTTCAAATCCCTCAACTCGGACCCTAAACACTTTTTCAGGGATTAAAAATTGATGAGATAGTGTAACACACTGTCAAACTTTGGTTTCAAGTGCAGCGAATACTTATTTTTAAAAATAATATATTTTGAGTACTATACTTTTGATGGCAGCATGCTTGCACGAATAACGGACATAGACTTAACAGAATGACATTAAAATTATGTTAAAAATTAATATACGTGACATATGAAACTGCGTTTATTTGCAGTTAAAGCATTAAATAGCCAAATAAAAACGGTGCTACAGTTTGTCTTCTCTGTAGCGACACCAACAAAAATAAATAAATTGGATACAGATAAGGTGAATAGATTAATGGTTCGCTGTTCATAAATTATACCATAAAATATACAAAACACATATACAAAGTGACTTACGTTTATGATAAAAGGTGACCAGAAAAGCTGCTGATATATTTTTTATTTTCTGCTTCGTTTGTTTTTTTTAACTAAATTTTGGTTTTCAACAATAACTACGTCCCCATTCACTGCGCAAACTTGCTTATATCTGTGGTTATTTGTCAATTCTGAATATAACTGTTTTATGATTTTATTATTATTATTATTATTATTATAAATTCAGCCAGAGAATAAATTCTAAAAGTAAAAAGTCTTAAAGCACTCGCATCTAAGGTTTTCGGCTTTATTAAGAACTCGACCGCACTTGAGATTTGAAACCAGGACCATTGAATTACTAGTCGAGACTCTTGCCTACTCGGCCACTCAGGTGGATATATGCTTTTTTTAATTTTTATTATCTGTTCATAGTTTTCTAATAAAAGTCTAGAGTTCCTTGTTAAAGTGTTCGGTCTTCTTTTAAAGTGTATGGTTTTATATTAAAGTGTATGGTTTTGTACTGAAATGTAAGGTTTTCTGTTAAAACTCATTCAAATTTTTTCAAAATAGCGACTATCTATTTCCTATGAAAAGTTAATCAAAATTTAAACTAAAAATTGTTGTAAAGGCCGTGGAAAGTAAAATAAATCTTATGTTTATGTTTCATTTAGATATAGCTATCGATGTTCCATTATGGTGCTTTCGATTATACAAATATTATGAATATAATCTAACAAAAGGGACTCGGCCGAACTCAATAAGAAATATTTGTAGACAAAAAACCTCCTAAGTACTGTTATATAAATAGATATTGGATCCATATAAGAAGTTTGGCAACTGACCGCGGCGTGTTTGCTTCGTTCTTTTCTGTAAAGAGTAGTGCATTGTTTAATCTCTATTTTCTTTTTGCGCGTAATTATTCGCATTTTTTTTTTTTAAAAAGGCATATTATTATAAAGGCATAAACTTAAAAGGTGTAAGAATTTTAAAAAGGAATTTTAATTGTCTTAATTTATATTAAAATTTTGATGTTTTTCATTTTTTGGTTCTTGCATTCAGCACAAGTGTTTTTTATAATAGATCTCTTTCGTGTTTATTTTTCTTTTGGTGCTATTATAGTTTTTCTCTTCTCTTTATTTACCGTTGCTTCTTGTGTGAAATCTCTGTTTAACTTATGAGAAAATTGTTGTGATTTGGTTTTCTCTCTTTTTTATAGTCTTTGCTCGTTGGATTTGTTTTCTCTTAAACTCGTTTTCTCTTGTTACAGTGTCAAGGTAACGGAGAAATTTTTTTAAATTTTTAGAAAAATTCAGTTAGTGTTCCTCTTGATTTGGTTTTTTCTTCTTTTTTTTTTTTTTTTTTTTTCTTCCTCATAATCTCTATCTTCTTG